>CANTUR010000067.1:0-282500 GCA_947683625.1 Mallotus nudiflorus
TATATATATGTGTGTGTGTGTGTGTGTGTTAAGTATATAGTTAATGAATCCATATAGAATAATGAACTAAAATATTAAAAGTGATGAACTTATAGTTGATAACTAATGGACCTTCATTATTTAATTAATGAATCTATATTATTTGACTAATTAACCTATTAATTTTTATAATATTAATATATTAAATTAATAATATTGTTAAGTAATAAATCTTATTGTTAAACTAATTAATCACTAAAAAAAGGAGATTAGGGGACAAATTAAAATTAATAGTCCCCTAAAAATTAAAGTAAGAAAATAGGAGACAGAGTTTTTAACCATCTCCATTTCTTTCTTTGTTTTTTTTTTTTGTGAATTAGGGATAATTTTTTTAAAAAGACAATTAGATTTAGCTTTGGGGATGACTAATTTTTAAGAGCTCCTAACAAAAAAAAAAAAATTGACATTGTTAAAAAATTAAATTCTCTCTGTCTCCTAACAATTTAAAACCCTAACTCCTTAATCCCATTTGGTCTTCTTCACCAAATGCGAACAAGTCAATTCGTGTTGGTGTTGACAGATCAATCCCATTTTCGCCGCCCGGTCGACCATCGTAATTCTAGCTAAAGATACATTTAGCCTCTTCAAATTTTCATTTAAAGGTGCATGTTCCCTTAGTGTATCCTATATATTTGTAATACCCTATATAGTATTTAAATAAAGAGGGGTATTTTTTTATTATTTTTTTTATTCTATTTATCAAATCATATTATGAATAAGAGTTTCTTCTTTACCATATTATATTTTATTTATGCTTATATTATTTAAGGGTAGTTAATATATGTGAGAATTAGTTAATCATTGTTTAAAATTTCATTGCCTATTTTATTATTATTATTATTATTATAGGTATATTATATTAAATATTAGGTCTATTTGGGTGCTTATAAATGAATGTATATATATATATATGTATATATATATATATATATATATATATATATATATATATATATATATATATATATATATATATATATATATATATATATATATATATATATATGTATGTGTAAGTGTATATATATGTATATAATATATATAGGTGTATACCTATTTTTATGTAAGTGTATGTATATACATATAAATATATATATAATATAGTATATGTATATAGATATGTACATATGTACTAATATTTGTCTATATACATACATGTATAAAAAAATATTAATATATATTTATATATTAAGTATAATATATCAATGGTTATTAATATGTATATGTACATATAATATAATTTTATGTAGTATATGTACATATATACCAGAATTTACCTACATAGATACACACACACACACACATATATATATATATATATACATGTGTATATTTAAGCTTTGGCCGAGAAAGAAAAGAAAAACACCCACCAAACCCCCTCTTCACCGTCTGTCACCCTGTCATCCTCTTCCCTCACTGTGCCGCCCTCGCCCTTGTCGGAGGACTCCATTTTCACTGTGCTTCAGGAGCTTCCAAGCCTGGCAGATGCTGCTGCACTTCTTCTTCTTCCCTCGTCAGGCAGCTTCCTCTCTCCCTGCGCGCGACAGCACCCTCTTGCCAGCTTGCTCCTCCACTTGCCATTGCTGTCCATTCTGCCTGAGCAGCTCCACCTTCCCCATTTTTCGGTGGCAGCAGGTTTCCTTCCCCCTCCCTCTGCTCTATCCAGCTGCTAGGTGGTGAGTAGTGCTCGCCCAAATCCTTCCATTTCCTCCTTTGATCTTGGTAAACCTAGGTCAATTAGGGTTGTTTAGCATGCATTTGAAGTTGTTTTTAATTTCTTGAATTTTTGGTAATTAAATTGAATTTCCAGAATTTATTTAATGTTTATTTGGTTTATTTAGATATTTATTTAGGTATAATTAGCAATTAGGGTGATGGTTATTAATTATTTTGAGTAAAATGAATTTTATTGAATTTTTGGTATTTATTTTGATTTTTTTAGTGAATTTTGAAAATTTTGATACTATTTTAGGAATTTTTATACTTTATGTCAAAATTAAATAATTAGGCTAATTTTTGAAGATTTTGGTTAAATAGGTTATGAAATTTGATAAATGAGGTTATTAGTGAATAATATGAATCTTAGGACTCAAATTATAAGTGTTGAGATTTTTATACTATTTTTATAAATATATTTGGGTTTATGCCAAAAAAAAATTGATTTTAGTTAAATAATACTTTTGGGAAAAAATATTGTTGGTTGATTAAATTTTTATAATATTGGAAGGAATTATCTTGAGAAAAAAAAACAAAATAAGTTTTAAATGATTAGATAATTTTAAGGAAAATTTTTGTATATATATAGCACATTATGTAATATATATATATATATATATATATATATATATATATATATTTTAATTAGTTTTATTAGTATTTAAAGGGTTAGGTAAATTTTATAAATTAACTGATATAATTTCCTAAGTAGTGTAAAATTTTAAATGTCCAATTTCCAATATATATATATATATATATATATATATATATATTCATATAATATATTACAAAGGTTTTCATTTGGATAATAATTATAATTATGCTATTAGTAATGGTAAACAAATTTAATTGTTTAATTTTGAATAATTGAGATTTTACACAATTTTATTTATTTTAGTATGTGTGTAAATGGAGAAATAAATATTATTAATTTTGATACTTTTTGAGTTGTGATCTCGGTCGGGGCAAATTGTAGTTTTGGGAGCCCGACTCGAGTGTGAATGGTTGTGTATATTGGAAGTGCATTTTCTATGCAGGTCTGGCTCTACCTTTGGTAGAGAGATGTCCATTTTACAGAGGAGACTCTGCCAAAATTTCGATAGATTTTCTCATAAAACGTGATATCCGTAAAAATTCCTACCGTTAGTTAGGTTAAATCCTATCTGTCGAGTCTCGTCCAGTTTTCATTGAGTCAGTCTGGAATTTTATTATTTTGTTGATTCCTGATTTTGATTCCTTAGTCATGTTTTAAAAAGTCGATTCATTATTTTTCTTTTAGAGCATATCGGAGCAGAAGCTGTGAGACCGAGGCAGACGCGTGGTCGTCAGCCTTCACATTCATCCTGTAAGTCGATAAAATGATCTGTGCGTGTGTTTATTTAAAGAATGCATGCGCTCGTATTTCTATTATATTGATTATATGATTTATTTAATTTAATGCTATCATTTATGATTTAAATGCAATTTATTTATTTATTTAAAATCGATTGAGAAATTTTGGTAGAACGAGCCACCTGGTGGGCTTCACCAGGACTATGTGCACATGGTAGAGATTGAGGGATGGATCCAAAAATTGTATGATTGATGAATGTTAAACTGGGACGGGTGCCTCGATAGAAGCCTTTGCTCTCG
Organism: Mallotus nudiflorus; assembly: GCA_947683625.1. Taxonomy (NCBI): domain Eukaryota; kingdom Viridiplantae; phylum Streptophyta; class Magnoliopsida; order Malpighiales; family Euphorbiaceae; genus Mallotus; species Mallotus nudiflorus. The sequence continues at coordinate 3,388 of CANTUR010000067.1, forward strand.
GGGATCGCCAGTGATTGGAAAGTCAATAATGGACTGGGATGGGTGCCTCGATTAATGCCTTAGCTCTCGAGGACCGCCAGAGCCATATATTTAGATTAAGTGAATGACTACGGCTTGGTGCCTCGGTTGATGCCCTTGCTCTCGGGGACCGGTAGTCTAGTTTGAATAAGTGGGCCGGGTTGGCCATTTTGGATTTTGGGTTTAGGGTTCTACTGAGATTTTTTTCAAAAGCTATACATATATATTATAAATTATTTTCACTATAAACATATATAGTTTTCAAAAAGGTTTTCAAATCATACAGCTCTTTTATTGACTTACTCAGTGAGTTCTGATTCCCCTCAATTTATTTTTTCAGGAGCTTGGGAGTTCGACCTCAGACTACCTCCACGCCGGGTTTCTTCTTCACCGGCTATTTTATGTAGGTCATTGTAAGCTGTACTGTGTATAAATCTAGGTTGCTGCAGTAGTATATGTATTAAAGATTTGTATGGTTTAAACATAATTATGTAACCTATTTGTGTAAACCACGCTTATGTATAAGATTAAATTTGATTTATAATATGAGATGTTGAAACACATTATTATTTAAGCGATTGAATTTGTGCATTCTGAGAAAATCAGTTTGATAATGTGTTATGTTTTCAAGTAAAGTTTAATATATGAATGATTTTATTTTCTTTTTCCTTTAGGCTTACTACGGGTTTTGGGGGCCTTATGCTTACCCATTCCCTAGTGCCGATCACGTGCCCTTGGGTTCGGGTCGTGATAAAGTTGGTATCAGAGCTTAAGTTTGATTAGTTATCCATGTTTGTCTTTCTGTGTAACTACTGCAGCTTTAGGGTTGATAATTGTCTTGAGATGTTATTGTTTCTAATTCCGCGTTGCTTTAAATATTCTTACCCCGTTTTGAATTCAATTTTTCCTTGTCTTCTTTTCAGAATGAGGCGTGTGCGTACCGACCCAGATGTTGATCCGACCCTTAGGGTTGATGAGCAGTCGGTGCACGATGAGGCTCCCCTTCCTGCTCCACGTCGTAGGGGCAGAGGTAGAGGTAGAGGTTGAGCTAGGGTAGCTGCAGCTGAGATTCCTGATCAGCAACCAGTCGAGCCTAAAGCCCCAGCTATTGACCCTGCAGCCTTTGCAGCTGGACTGGCAGGGATTAATCAGGGTCTAGCAGCATTGAATCAGGCGATGCCCTTTGTACAGTAGATGCTTCAGCAAAGGAACCAGGGGATGTCAGACACTGAAGCAGCCCTCCTTTACTCTCGGATTGGTAGAGTTTCTTTTGACGGTACGGGTGATGCCTTAGACTTCATTAATGCGATTGAGGTACGCACCAGGACTGGACATACGGATTATCAGAGGATTATGATTATGGAGTTATCGGTTCAGGCAGCCGCTCAGGATTGGTTTATGCAGTCGATTCAGCCATCGATGCATGAGCTGACTTGGCTAGAATTTAAGGACCGCTTTTTGAGATTTTTCTGTCCTCCAACCACCAGAGATGCCTACAGGTGGCAGCTACTCCACATTACTAGAGGCGATAGGTCAGTGGAGGATTATACCAGAGAGTTTAATAGGCTGTCCCGACATGCAGAAGATATCAGGAGGGACCCTTATAGAGCAGTGGAGCTATATGTTACTGGATTAGGACCCGCTTTTGTTGGTATACGTACTGAGGACCGCACCCTAGAGAGTGTGATTGAGGAGGCCCGTTTGATTGAGAGGCGACATATCCGCCAGGGCACCATGATAGATCCTTATATGATCGGGGGCAGTGGTCATGGTGTAGCTCCCGGGTACCAGCAGCCAGCATTTCATATCGGTAGTTCGAGTCAGCAGGCTGCGGGTAGTTCTCAGCAGAACTGTAGGAGCTGAAAGAGCAGTTGCAGGAGTTGCTTGATAAGTGTTTCATCAGACCCAGTACATCGCCTTGGGGTGCTCCGATGTTGTTCGTGAAGAAGAAAGATGGTAGCCTTCAACTTTGTATCGACTACAGGCAGTTGAATAAAGTCACCATCAAGAACAAGTGCCCACTTCCGAGGATCGATGATCTGTTTGATCAACTTCAAGGTGCTACATGCTTCTCTAAAATAGATTTGAGATCTGGGTATCATCAGTTGAGAATCAGAAGAGGTGATGAGTCCAAGACAGCTTTTCGAACAAGATATGGCCATTATGAGTTTTTAGTAATGTCCTTTGGGTTGACTAATGCTCCAGCAGCCTTTATGGACTTGATGAATCGGGTATTCAGGCCATACTTGGATCGATTTGTGATAGTTTTCATTGACGATATCTTGGTTTATTCCAAGAGTGAAGCTGAACATGTGATGCATCTGAGAATGGTACTTCAGACTTTAAGGGAGCACAGGTTGTATGCTAAATTCTCAAAGTGCGAGTTCTGGTTGCATTAAGTGGCATTTCTAGGCCACGTGGTTTCTCAAGATGGTATACAGGTGGACCCTAAGAAGATAGAGGCTATTACAGAGTGGTCAAGGCCAACTACAGTTAAGGAAGTACAGAGTTTCCTGGGTCTAGCAGGCTATTATAGAAGATTTGTGAAGGATTTCTCTAGAATTGCTGCACCTTTGACACGGTTGACCCAAAAGAATGTTAAGTTTATATGGACGGACAAATGCGAAGAGCATTTTCAATTATTGAAGAACTTGTTGACGTCGGCACCAATTCTAACTTTACCCTCTGGGAATGAAGGTTATACAGTGTATTGTGATGCTTCCAGAGTAGGATTGGGCTGTGTGTTGATGCAACATGGCCAAGTGATTGCTTATGCTTCGAGGCAGTTGAAGAAGCACGAGCAGAACTATCCTACTCACGACTTAGAGATGGCAGCCGTGGTGTTTGCTTTGAAAATATGGAGGCATTACTTTTACGGAGTGACGTGTGAGATATACACAGATCATAAGAGCTTGAAATATATTTTCCAGCAGAGGGACTTGAATCTGAGGCAGAGGAGATGGATGGAACTCCTTAAGGATTATGATTGCTCCATTTTATACCATCCAGGCAAGGTGAATGTTGTTGCAGATGCCTTGAGTAGAAAATCTGCAGGCAGCCTTGCCCATATTAGCACAGAGAGAAAGCCCATTATTAAAGAGTTATATGGATTGATTGACCAAGGGTTGCAGATGGAAGTTACCCGAAAGTGCCTTTTAGCTCAATTCAGTGTACGATCAGTATACTTGGATCGGGTTAAGGCAGCTCAGAGCAGAGACCCCCAGTTGCGGAGAATGATGTATGAAGTGCAACAAGGGTAGTCACGGGACTTTGTGATTGACAGGGAAGGTATATTGCGGTTGAGCACTAGGATTTATGTGCCAGATGTTGATGACTTGAGGAAGGAGATTATGGAAGAAGCACATTTTTCTGCATATAGTGTTCATCCGGGTTCTACCAAAATGTATCATAACTTGAAGGATACATACTGGTGGAATGGAATGAAGAAGGATATTGCAGATTTTGTATCCAGGTGCTTGACTTACCAACAAGTAAAGCTTGAACATCAGAGACCCTCGGGACTGTTGCAACCTATGCCAATTCCTGAATGGAAATGGGATATGATAGCCATGGATTTCGTGACTGGACTACCTCGAACTACGGGAGGTTATGACGCTATTTGGGTGATTGTTGACAGGTTGACTAAGTCAGCACACTTTCTACCTATAAAGAAGACATACTCTACTGATAGACTGGCAAGACTTTATGTCAATAGGATTGTTTATCTACATGGAGTACCTGTGAGCATAGTATCGGATAGAGGAGCCACCTTTACCTCAGTCTTTTGGCAAGAATTACACAAGGCCTTGGGTACCAGATTGGATTTCAGTACGGACTTCCATCCTCAGACAGATGGTCAGTCAGAGAGGACCATCCAGACGTTAGAAGATATGCTGAGGATGTGTGTAATGGATTTTGGAGGACAATGGGATTTCCACTTGCCACTGATTGAGTTTGCTTATAATAACAGCTATCATGCTAGCATAGAGGTGGCTCCGTATGAGGCACTATATGGTAGCAAGTGTAGATCACCCTTGTGTTGGGAGATTGGTGAGAGGCAGTTAACGGGACCAGAGTTAGTGTAGATCACTTCAGAGAAAGTCTCCATTATACAGCAGCGATTGAAGACAACCTTTAGTAGACAGAAGAGCTACGCTGACCCTAGGAGAAAGGATGTATCCTTCATGGTTGGAGACATGGTGTTCTTGAAGGTGTCTCCAATGAAAGGAGTTATGAGATTTGGCAAGAAGGGTAAGCTAGCTCCCAGATACATTGGACCGTTTGAGATTCGGTCTAGAGTGGGTGAAGTGGCATATAGGCTAGTGTTACCACCAGAGCTATCGAGAATCCATCCTGTGTTTCATGTGTCCATGTTGAGGAAATGCGTCCCTGATCCGTCTCACGTGTTGCGACCTCAAGCCATAGAGCTTAGCGATGATTTAACTTATGAGGAGTACCCGGTGGCGATTGTGGATCGCCAAATCCGACAGCTGCGGACTAAGGAGATACCGATGGTGAAGGTGTTATGGAGTAACCATTATGCAGAGGATTGCACCTGGGAAACTGAAGCCGAGATGCGAGTTTCATTCCCGTATCTCTTTCTTTCTTAGCCTTGTAATTCCTCTTTTCCTTTTTTTCTAGAATTCAAGGATGAATTCGTATAAGGAGGGGAGACTGTAATACCCTATATAGTATTTAAATAAAGAGGGGTATTTTTTTATTATTATTTTTTATTCTATTTATCAAATCATATTATGAATAAGAGTTTCTTCTTTACCATATTATATTTTATTTATGCTTATATTATTTAAGGGTAGTTAATATATGTGAGAATTAGTTAATCATTGTTTAAAATTTCATTGCCTATTTTATTATTATTATTATTATAGGTATATTATATTAAATATTAGGTCTATTTGGGTGCTTATAAATGAATGTATATATATATATATATATATATATATATATATATATATATATATATATATATATATATATATATATATGTATGTGTAAGTGTATATATATGTATATAATATATATAGGTGTATACCTATTTTTATGTAAGTGTATGTATATACATATAAATATATATATAATATAGTATATGTATATAGATATGTACATATGTACTAATATTTGTCTATATACATACATGTATAAATAAATATTAATATATATTTATATATTAAGTATAATATATCAATGGTTATTAATATGTATATGTACATATAATATAATTTTATGTAGTATATGTACATATATACCAGAATTTACCTACATAGATACATATATATATATATATATATATTATGGTATATATATATATATATATATTGTTTATTTATAGGTTATAAGGTAGAGTATATATATATATATATATACATGTGTATATTTAAGCTTTGGCCGAGAAAGAAAAGAAAAACACCCACCAAACCCCCTCTTCACCGTCTGTCACCTTGTCATCCTCTTCCCTCACTGTGCCGCCCTCGCCCTTGCCGGAGGACTCCATTTTCGTCGTGCTTCAGGAGCTTCCAAGCCTGGCAGATGCTGCTGCACTTCTTCTTCTTCTTCTTCTTCTTCTTCCCTCGTCAGGCAGCTTCCTCTCTCCCTGCGCGCGACAGCACCCTCCTGCCAGCTTGCTCCTCCGCTTGCCATTGCTGTCCTTTCTGCCTGAGCAGCTCCACCTTCCCCATTTTTTGGTGGCAGCAGGTTTCCTTCCCCCTCCCTCTGCTCTGTCCAGCTGCTAGGTGGTGAGTAGTGCTCGCCCAAATCCTTCCATTTCCTCCTTTGATCTTGGTAAACCTAGGTCAATTAGGGTTGTTTAGCATGCATTTGAAGTTGTTTTTAATTTTCTTGAATTTTTGGTAATTAAATTGAATTTCCAGAATTTATTTAATGTTTATTTGGTTTATTTAGATATTTATTTAGGTATAATTAGCAATTAGGGTGATGGTTATTAATTATTTTGAGTAAAATGAATTTTATTGAATTTTTGGTATTTATTTTGATTTTTTTTAGTGAATTTTGAAAATTTTGATACTATTTTAGGAATTTTTATACTTTATGTCAAAATTAAATAATTAGGCTAATTTTGAAGATTTTGGTTAAATAGGTTATGAAATTTGATAAATGAGGTTATTAGTGAATAATATGAATCTTAGGACTCAAATTATAATTGTTGAGATTTTTATACTATTTTTATAAATATATTTGGGTTTATGCCAAAAAAAATTGATTTTAGTTAAATAATACTTTTGGGAAAAAATATTGTTGGTTGATTAAATTTTTATAATATTGGAAGGAATTATCTTGAGAAAAAAAAAATAAAATAAGTTTTAAATGATTAGATAATTTTAAGGAAATTTTTTGTATATATATAGCACATTATGTAATATATATATATATATATATATATATATATATATATATATATATATATATATATATATATATATATATATATATATTTTAATTAGTTTTATTAGTATTTAAAGGGTTAGGTAAATTTTATAAATTAACTGATATAATTTCCTAAGTAGTGTAAAATTTTAAATGTCCAATTTCCAATATATATATATATATATATATATTCATATAATATATTACAAAGGTTTTCATTTGGATAATAATTATAATTATGCTATTAGTAATGGTAAACAAATTTAATTGTTTAATTTTGAATAATTGAGATTTTACACAATTTTATTTATTTTAGTATGTGTGTAAATGGAGAAATAAATATTATTAATTTTGATACTTTTTGAGTTGTGATCTCGGTCGGGGCAAATTGTAGTTTTGGGAGCCCGACTCGAGTGTGAATGGTTGTGTATATTGGAAGTGCATTTTCTATGCAGGTCTGGCTCTACCTTTGGTAGAGAGATGTCCATTTTACAGAGGAGACTCTGCCAAAATTTCGATAGATTTTCTCATAAAACGTGATATCCGTAAAAATTCCTACCGTTAGTTAGGTTAAATCCTATCTGTCGAGTCTCGTCCGGTTTTCATCGAGTCAGTCTGGAATTTTATTATTTTGTTGATTCCTGATTTCGATTCCTTAGTCATGTTTTAAAAAGTCGATTCATTATTTTTCTTTTAGAGCATATCGGAGCAGAAGCTGTGAGACCGAGGCAGACGCGTGGTCGTCAGCCTTCACATTCATCCTGTAAGTCGATAAAATGATATGTGCGTGTGTTTATTTAAAGAATGCATGCGCTCGTATTTCTATTATATTGATTATATGATTTATTTAATTTAATGCTATCATTTATGATTTAAATGCAATTTATTTATTTATTTAAAATCGATTTGAGAAATTTCGGTAGAACGAGCCACCTGGTGGGTTTCACCAGGACTATGTGCACATGGTAGAGATTGAGGGATGGATCCAAAAATTGTATGATTGATGAATGTTAAACTGGGACGGGTGCCTCGGTAGAAGCCTTTGCTCTTGGGGACCGCCAGTGATTGGAAAGTCAATAATGGACTGGGATGGGTGCCTTGGTTAATGCCTTAGCTCTCGAGGACCGCTAGAGCCATATATTTGGATTAAGTGAATGACTACGGCTTGGTGCCTCGGTTGATGCCCTTGCTCTCGGGGACCGGTAGTCTAGTTTGAATAAGTGGGCCCGGTTGGCCATTTAGATTTTGGGTTTAGGGTTCTACCGAGATTTTTTTCAAAAGCTATACATATATATTATAAATTATTTTCACTATAAACATATATAGTTTTCAAAAAGGTTTTCAAACCGTACAGCTCTTTTATTGACTTACTCAGTGAGGTCTGATTCCCCTCAATTTATTTTTTCAGGAGCTTGGGAGTTCGACCTCAGACTACCTCCACGCCGGGTTTCTTCTTCATCGACTATTTTATGTAGGCCATTGTAAGCTGTATTGTGTATAAATCTAGGTTGCTGCAGTAGTATATGTATTAAAGATTTGTATGGTTTAAACATAATTATGTAACCTATTTGTGTAAACCACGCTTATGTATAAGATTAAATTTGATTTATAATATGAGATGTTGAAACACATTATTATTTAAGCGGTTGAATTTGTGCATTCTGAGAAAAATCAGTTTGATAATGTGTTCTGTTTTCAAGTAAAGTTTAATATATGAATGGTTTTATTTTCTTTTTCCTTTAGGCTTATTACGGGTTTTGGGGGCCTTATGCTTACCCATTCCCTAGTGCCGGTCACGTGCCCTCGGGTTCGGGTCATGACAATATTCTTGTTAAAACTGTAGCGTTTATGGTTCTTAACAAATTTTAATATCCTATTCATTCTTTATAATTATAGAATGAGAAGGCATTTTTAAAGCAACCCAAAGTCTTTCTCTAGTAAATAAAAATCAATAAAAGTCAAAAAGATTTATGCTATTGATGTTTTTAGTTCAGTTTGAAATTGGGTTTTCTTACTTGGGTTTCATTTATTTAAATTTGAAGAAACTAGAAAGGGGAAGATACATGGAAAGGTGGCAATCATTTCTGAAAAAGCAGTGTATTGTGTTTCAAGACTCTAACAAAAGCCACTAAAGGTTCTTTTTCTTTTTTATCATAATTTTTATCTTTAGGTGCTTTTTTTTGGGGTATTTGCTATGAAATGTGCTTTTATTATTAGTATGCATATGGGTTTGTATTTTTCTTTAGGTTTAGTTTTGATTTTTAGCTTTCCAATGAAAGTATTACATTGAAAATTTGCTTCCTTTTTTTAGGTCCTTTAAATGTGATTGTGATTAAAGAACGTGTGATCCAAATTGATTAATAATATTGTTATTTTTAGTGAATGTATAAGTTAGGAAAATGAAATGAAATTAGAATGGATTTTAACCAATTTCTAATCAATTATTATAGTGGAGATCCTATGAAAAGAAAAGCAAAATTTGAAAATCTGCAGAGAGTTGAATTGTTTATCAATTTTACTGTATGAAAAGGTAATTTAAAAAAAAAGGAAAATTCTCCACCTCTTTGTCTTCAAGCTCCTACGTTGTCAGCTTTTGGTTCTTATGGTTATTGAAATGGATACCACTTCATTCTTCCTTTTATGCTTCTCTTAGCATTGAAGATCAAGATCTTTCTTCTAGGTATTGTTTCTTGCTTTATTCTTAGTTTATTGGTTCTTATATAAATAGTAATTTTCTAGTCAACATTTGTATTAATTTAGTTATGCTCTTGCGATTTAGTTGATAATAAGTAAATATTTTCTTGGTGAAGCATCTTGGCAGGCAAAAAATCTTCTTGCAAGTTTTAGGCATATACCACTACATGCCTTTTTATATTTTAAAGATGTTCTTTTTCAGACATATGTTGCTTGTATCAATTGTAGCTTTCAGTTGCTTAGGGACATAAAGATCTATTGCTATTGTATTGCCTCAGGATGAAGGTATGTTGAAGTGGTTGACCATTCAATCTAATTGGTGCTTGAAGTGGCTCAACATTTGGGTGAGCATATGGTTAGGACTATTGCTATGGATGTTACTGAAAGTTTAGTTAGAATCCTTAACACTAGGTCACCCATCAATCATTGTAAAGGGAGATATCAGTAAAAAATATATGAATTCTTTTATTACGTGCTGAACTCATTAGATGACCTATAGTTTCACTTGTGATCAAAGTAAGTAAATTACATAGAAATTTGATAATGTTTTATGGTCAAGTACATCTTCTTAAAGACCAATTTAGAAAAATTCAATTATTAATTGGATGGACACTTTATTAATCTTTTTCTTTTCTAATTTTGTATCACATGTCTACCTTTAGGCACTTTTGCTCTGGCTAAAGTTTACTTTTCATTTACTTTATAATAATGAACGGCAATTTTAAGTTTATAGGAGTAGTTTTTAGTTCATAACTACTTGATTATTTGGTACATGGACTTGAGAGACCTAACTTAAAACTTATTTTTCTTTAATTAGGCCAAAATCTTTTTAGATTCCTAATAATTGTGTATATATGTTTTTATTATGTTATAAAGTCATACAATAATTTTGGATTCTAATCTATATATTTATGATAATGAACGACAATTTTAAGTTTATAGGAGTAGTTTTCAGTTCATAACTGCTTTATTATTTGGTATGTGGACTTGAGAGACCTAACTTAAATTTTATTTTTCTTGAATCAGGTCAAAATCTTTTTACATTCCTAATAATTGTGTATATATGTTTTTATTATGTTATAAAGTCATACACTAATTTTGGATTCTAATCTATATATTCTATTTTCCTTATAGGTGAACAAACAAGTGTAAAAATGACACATATCGCGCAACAATTGTTTTAGTTAGGTATAAGTTAAATTTTTTGTATACAAACAAGTTCATTTCAGATTTATTTTACAATTTTTACATACAAATATATTCTTTTTGAATTAACTGTTAGGAATTTGTTGTTTGATTTGAATATTATTTTGTAAACTTGAATATTGTAAGTAATGTTTAATGTCTAGTATAATGTCTAGTAATGTTTAATGTCTATCCATATATATTATATATATTTGTAATGCATGAACATAAATTGGAAAAAATTGAAAAATAATGACAATGATTTAATAAAACAAAAATTGTAACCAAGTTTTAATTTTTATAGCAAATGGCAATGACACACATAATATGTAGGGACCAAAATTGTCCTCATTTATAAAGAACAAAATTATTTATCCATAAATTGGAGACAAAAATTGTCTCCTAGGTGACGACAATCTTCTTCTAAACTAAGATGGAGACGATAGTTGTCTCCATAATCATCCCCATTTTATGGGATGACATGTCATCCCTAAGCATTTTGGGGATGACAGTAGTCTCCATCTTAAGGAACGACATATCATCCTTAAGCATCTTGGGGACGATAGTTGTCCTTACTTATTAGGACAACAGTAGTCTTTTAAGATGGGGATGACTGTCATCCCTTATAATGGGGACAACATCTGCAATTTTGTCCTTTAAAGAATTGATGACGAAGGTAATAGGGACGACAAGTGAAGATGACTAAAATTGTCTCCAAAACTATTGGGGATGTTTTTTTAAGGTTTAGGAGACAATTTTATTTATCCTATTATCTCTCTTTTTTCGTAGTGAATCCGTAGGCATTTTTAGACAAATATTAATAAAATTGTAGGTAAATGCTAATAAATTTGTAGGTAAATATAAATAAATCTACAATGCATTTATAGTAAAATTGCATTCGTAGTGAAATTATATTAATTAAATAATAAATTTACATATTTTATCTAAATGAACATATACTAGTTAAGGTAATCAACATGTATTATTTAATGAAACAAAAAAAAACTCCATCAATATTACACATGTATTAAATGTAATTCATTTTATTTAAAATAGTTTGTCAGAAAACGAAAGGAGCTAATACCCAAACTGACAGCAAGGACCAGAGAAATGGATAGAATTAAAGAACCAAACGAGGCACCAGATTTTATATATATATATATATATATATATATATATAACTCTATTTAATATTAATATATTAATATTAATTTTTATTTATATTTCTATTTAATAAATTTATATTTATATTTATATTTAATATTCATTATTTCTATTTAACATTAATATTGATTTAATAATATTAAAATATAATTCTGTTGGTAAAATAGCAACAAAATCAAATTCCGTCGCTAAATTGCTATTTTCTTGTGGTGGTTATATAAAAGTAATAAACTAATTTAACATCTTTACATGTAATAGGTTTGAATCCAAAACGAAGTGATAATTTGATCTTGTATTGCACATGGAAAATTCTTCTGTTAATGATGCAACTGTTGCAGAAGTGGTAGGAAGATGAGGGCCAGTATTTATTTGTATAGGCTTGTTGGTTGTTGAACATAATGTAACTTATTTGAAAAGAATACTCATAATTTTCCATTTCATTTTGACTTGTGATATTAAATTATTTTTACATTTAATATAATATGAAAATATATAGTCGTGTATGTAATTTGAATATTATGAGAATTTTTAATATATATTTTTTATATATATAAATATTGAGAATTTTTAATATTATTATTTTTACATCATTTTTATTTTATGCACTTACTTTATTATTTAATTATTCAAATATTTATTTATAGCATTATTTTACTAGAGTTAATATTATTATTATTGTTGTTATATATATATATATATATATATATATATATATTACTTGAACAACTCTAAATATATGTATATATATTGTGCTTTTCAGATCAAAAAGTTGGTCAAAAAGTTTTTTTTTTTCGGGGCAAAAAATTTTTTTGTTTCCCTTCCTTACTATTTTCTTCTCTTCTCTTCTTCCCCTGCTGCCCTCTTCTTTCCGCCTGCATCAGATCACTTATTCCTATCACTATGCCTCCACATGAACTGCCATCTTTGTAATATCCCATATTTTTAAATATTTTAACACTGTACCGGGATATGCAGTGTTAATAATTTTTGAATATATATTACGATATTTTTACGAGTTGATATGAATTTAAAACCTATTTTAATTATTGTGTATTGTTTATAGTACTTTACATAAAATTTTCCCGGGACTTGCATTTTTGGGGAAATTTTCACGTAAATAATTTATTATTAATTATTTTAAATATATTTTCGGACTTGCATGAACTCATAGGTATTTTTAAAATACTAAATAAAGTCTATGTGTGTAAATATTTATTTAATTAGGGTTTAATTAATATTACCCTAATATTTTATTATTTGTTTATTAATTTATTGTTATTTAATTATTTTTATTTATTATTATATTTTAAAATATTAAATTATATGTGTGTGGTGTAAATTTAATGTGTGTGATTTTATTATTATTTTATTATATAGTATAAAGTATATATATATACATATAGATTATTAAAACAAAAGGATTTGGAAAATTATCGTTTAGCCCCTCCCTTCTCCTTCTTCTCTCCTGATCGTCCTTCCTCTTCCTCTCCGATGTGACCAGGCCGCCGAAGCCCGCTGGAACGCCCGGAATCCGCCATGGCAGCAAGTTGAGCTTCTCGCCGTCGACGACGATTCCGGCCACCGTTTTCGACACCGTCGGTCTCTTTCTTCTCCTTGAGCTCCGGTGAGTGTGATTCTAGCTTTAGTTTGAGCTAAAATGGCCTTGATTTGCTTAGGTTTTGAATTTTTGATTTCGGCCATATTAGGGTTTTTGATTTTTTTGAGCTTTGAATTGATTGATTCATGAAAACTCCCTTCACAAATATTGTTCCTCGTAGCTTAATCTACATGTATAAATTTTTGTGGAATTTTTGGAGATTTTTTGGATTTTTGGGTATTTTTGAATATTTTAATATTATTTTCTAATTTTCGGAAATTAATTATTTAAATTATGAAATTTTGTTTTATGGTTAAATTAGGTGTTTAAATGAATTATAGGAATTTATTTGGAATTTTTATGAATTTCTATGTATTTATTTTGAATTATTTGAGTTTATGTAAATTTGGGAAATTAGGGTTAACTATGTTTTTAATTGAATTTAATTGATTAATTGAGTTTAATTATTGATATTATTGAAAAATATGTTGATAAAATTAATTTTTAATAATTGTATAATTTTTGGTGAATTTTTGAAGTAATTATAGTATATTTATATATATAGGGGTATTTTGGTAATTTTACCCTAAATTGGCTAAAAATGTAATTTAATTGGTTTTAATAGTTATTTAAGCTATAAAAATTATTTCTACAATTTATTTAGTATTTTTAACTAATTAAAACTATTTTTCGTGAATTATTTTCAATTATGTATATAATATACGATTTTACTAATAAAATGAGTTTTTATCGGTTTTTACTGTGTTTAAAGGTTAATTATGTAATTTCTACTTATAAAATGAATTTCTATGTTATAAGGATATTTTTGATATTTCTGAAATTATTCTGTGATTGTGGACCCCGGTCGGTGGACTGTAGTTGGAGTCCGACCGTGGGATTTTGATTGTGCTTTGTGTAGTTTTTCGAAGTGTGTTTCTTTGCAGGGTTGACTCTACTCTTTGAGTAGAGAGATGTCCGTTTTATAGGGGAGGTTCTGTCGAATTTTCGATAGAATTCTCGTAAAACGTGATGTCCGGTCGAACTCTAATCTCAATTCTGTGTTTAATATTCTAGATCGAATTCTAGGATTTCTGTTAGGGTTCTTCTGATGTCTATTATTTATTGTTTGTTTAGTTGCGCCGAGACCAAGGGCTAGTGGACCAGGCCCGTCGGATCCATCTCGTGGAGCGTACTAATTTGTGAGTTACTATTTTATATATATATGCTTAGGATGCATGATTTAGAAATATACATTTTATCTTAATTAAAAATGCCTAAATAATGTGATTTGTATTTAAGTATATTTTTGATATATTTTTAGTATATTTTTGGTATATAATAAATTGTATACATGTTTTGTTAATAAAATATATTTAAAATATTTTTAAATATATTTCTAGCTTAATTTATAATTTGATTGGGTTTATTTGACGTATATATACTCGAAATATACCTGGTTTACTTTTGGTATGTTTCTAGTATATATATGGTTTATGTTGCTATTTTATTTAAATTCATTCATCATTTATTTGTGAATGAATGTTTTATATTTATTAATGAAGGATATCGATAGAACGTGCTACCTAGTGGGCAGCACTAGGACCGAGTACGTACCGGTATGCCTATAGTATTTAGACTATATTACTAACCATTTGTGGATATTGATTGAATATGATTATTTGATATGTGAGATATGGTTTGGAGGTGTGATTGCTGGAGCTCGGTTGAGCAAGTGTCTCGGGGTCAATCACACTGGCAGTCAGACTGCTGGAGCTCGGTTGACTTAGTGTCTCGAGGCCAGTCTACTGTCTAAATGGATTAAGTGGACATATTTGGAATAAGTGAGCCTGTATGGCTAGAGTGTTGTCTAACACTGTTTTTGAGGTTGCGATATTATAGGGTTCTATTTGATCCTTCATAAAAGATGATTTTCAATAAAATATATATAAAATGATTTTATTGCATCTGTGTGTATTTTCCTGTATATATATTAGATATATATATACTCTTGATTGTATGCATTGTCATTTAGTGTGTATGTATATATATTATAGTAATTCACTCAGTGAGGTTTGACTCCCCTCCGTTGACCAATTTTTCAGGAGAGTCAACATCTTCAGACCTCAGTAGCAGTCCGATACGCCGGATTTCTTCCGCCCCGACTTCTTTGTGTAAACTGCTTACTTGAGTCTTATTTTTATAATCTAGACACTGCAGTAGTTGTAAATTAATTATGGGATTTTATGTATTTTATTTATGTGAGATATTGTATTATATTTGAAACTGGATTTGTATTCAAAGATTTATATATATGTGATGAGATTTGATTTAAATCCAGTTGGTGAAATTAATATTGTGATATTTATGATTTTCATTTCCGCTGCATTATATATTGCTACTATTATTGCATGTTTTATTTTATTTTTAGGCTTGCTACGGGTTCCGGATTCGAAAGAATTCCCGTTCCCTAGCGCCGGTCATGGCCCCTGTTTTGGGTCGTGACAATCTTCCTTAGCTACTTCTTCTCCTCCTTGCTGTCCCTGCACATCAGCAACAATAATGTGCAGAGAAGCAACGCCAAACAGCAGCAATGGAAGTAGTAGCAAGTCTAGCAACGTGAGGCAGCAGCAGATCAATAGCCCTGGTTCCTTCAATAGCCCTTCCTTGCATCTGATTTTCAGTTGTATGTGAGTTTTAGCTTAGTTAGTTTTAGGTTGTTGTAGTTGATTTCTGGTTGATTTTAGTAGTTAGGTAGTTGATTTTAGTTAGTTATCAGGTTGATTTTTAGTTGTTTAGGGTTGTTGTTAGTTGGTTTAGTTGATTTTGTATTGATTTAATATTTTTATTGATTTTATTAAATTTACTAATTACCCAGAATTTTATTTTAATTATGTGGTTAATTTTTGGGTTGATCTATTCTTATATTAGTGGATCTAAATTATTGGGGGTTAATTTTGGTTAAGAGTATATAAAAAAATTGATTTAGATTAATTAAATTGATTTTATGGAATTTTTGTATATTTATTTGGGTATTTTAAGTTTTATGTATATTTTGTTAATGTGGTTAATTAATTATTTTTGGTTAAATATTTGAGTAAATTAGTGTTAGTATATTATGTTAATAATTTTAGTAGTGATAAAATAATTTTTGATAATTTATTTATTTTTTTTTAGAAATTATTATTATTATGTGAATTTTGAAGTAATAGGTAAATGGTATGTTTTTGTTGATATTATAATTAAATACTATGTTTTAGTTAATTTTGAGATAAAATGTGGTATTAAAATAATTTTTATAAATTATTTATTATTTTTAGTTAATTAATACTAACTATTTTTGAAAATTTATTCAAAATTTTATTATTTATTGTTTTGTGGTTTAAATGAGTTTTTAATTAATATTATAGTATATTTAAACTATTTGCGCAATTATAGTTTGAATTTGACTATATTATGTTGAATATTTGGAAAGTTGGGTTTTTATTAATATTATATTATTATTTGAAATTTTATTAAATTATGGTGGAAAATAATTTTATTTAGTGTTTTAAAAATTTAATAAATTATATTATGATTTATTATTAATTTTTATAGTTTTTGGTGATTTTATTATATTAATAATTAAGATTTACTTATTTGTATTTTTGTGAATCTTGATTGGGAATTGTATAGTTTGGGGTCCCAACTTGAGGTGTTGAGCTACTATGAAATTTTGAAGTGTGTTTACTTGTAGGGTTAACTCTACTTCGGTAGAGGGATGTCCGTTTTACAGAGAAAACTCTGTTGAATTTTTGTAGATTTCTCGTAAAACATGATACCAGGTCAATCCTAAAATTGTTATTCTAAATTCGAATCGAATCTTTCTTAGAAACTCTAGAAGTTGGGTTTCTATTTTATGATTGTCGTTTTCTTTTTCTGTCTTTTAGTCGCCTCTCTAGTCTCGTCTACCAGTCAAGGTCAGACACGACTTGCCGTAGGAGTGCCTTTATCCTGTAAGTTAATATTTGATTTGAGTGTCGGGTCTTTTAATTTAAATCATATTAAATTCTTATAAATTAATTTTATGAGATTCTAGTCGGCATTCTTCATATGATATTGCATGATTTAATTTATAGTTGATTTATTTTATTTTATTTTTATTTATTGTAATTTTTATTGTTTTATTTAATTTCAATTATTTTAAATAAATCATGATAGAACGAGCTATCTGATGGCTTTCATTAGGACCGTGTGCGCACTGGTAAAAATATGTGATTATTAATTATATTACTGGGACCGATGGTCTGGTGATGCTTTGCTTTCGGACACCGCCAGTAGTATAATATTTGTTTATTTAATAAATACTGGGGGCCGAAGGTCTGGTGATGCTTTGCTCTCGAACACCACCAGTATTATTTGGATTATTTTTAATTAAATCACTGGGGTCGATGGTCTGGTTATGTTTTGCTCTTGGACACCACCAGTGATATTAGAT
The DNA here is from genome assembly GCA_947683625.1 of Mallotus nudiflorus. Taxonomy (NCBI): domain Eukaryota; kingdom Viridiplantae; phylum Streptophyta; class Magnoliopsida; order Malpighiales; family Euphorbiaceae; genus Mallotus; species Mallotus nudiflorus. The sequence continues at coordinate 20,922 of CANTUR010000067.1, forward strand.
TAAGTGATGTGACTGCGGTTGAGTATCCTGGTGATGCTTTGCTTTCAGGATCCGACAGTCTTGAATATAAATGGGTCGTGTGACTGTTATAAAAATTTATAAATCGGGTTCTACCAAATTTTTATACTGAAATATTTTATTCTTTCATTTGAAAAAAAAAATAGATTTCTTGTATGTATATCAAATGATTTGAATAAAATTATAATTATATTATATTTTCATAAAAAATTATTTTTAATGAGCTTTTCAAACCGCATTCATTTCTTTATTAACTTACTCAGTGAGGTCTGACTCCCCTCAATTTATTTTTTTTAGGAGTTTGAGATTTTTCTGTTAGACCTACTTTTCTTCGCTATGTAGCTTCGTCACCGGCTATTTTATGTAGGTCTACTTAATTATGTTGTATTTATATTCGTGTACTGCAGTAGAGAAAACTGTATAATTGCATATTTTATTTGAAATATTATGTATTTATAATTTATGTACTGAAATATTATTTATATAACTGATGTTTATTTAATTTTTGTACTATAATATTATGGTTTAAATTATATTGAAAAAAATTAGTTTGATAATGTGTATTGTGATTTAATTATTTATTATAAAGTTTTAAAGTTTAAACATTCTACGTTTTTTTTTTAATGTTTATTACAAATTTTAGTAGCTTTATATTTTTCTATTCCCTAATATCGGTCATGTACCTTGAGTTTGGTTCATGACAGTGTATATGTCTTGACTAACATAAAATATAAATTCTATGTCGGGTTAATTTTGTTTTACTCGGGAGTTGCAGAAAGAAACATAAAAATCAATATATCTTTTCCATGTGAGAATAGAATGTTGACAAGTAAATTTGTAGAAATTATTTGGACACTAATAACATATTTTTGAACTATTAAATAATTTAATTAGATTAATTAAATAGTTGTAATCTAATAAATTTAGAAAAATTTTTAGACCAATTAAATATTTTAATTTATTATCTTAATTAAATTATTTTAATGATCAATTAAGTTTTTTTTTTCAAAAATATCATTAAAATAATGATAAATAAATGATAATTATAAAAATTAAAAATTATTTATTTAAATAATGATGTTCCTACAAAATATAAAAACTTATAAATAGGTGAGCTTCTCATGTAAGTTTGGAAGCTCTGTCAAATTCAAAATTTTGCGTTTACTTCTACAAAATTATTTTCTATTTTCATTTTTTAATTTTTTTAAAAAAATGTAAATTTTTTTTATTTTCATAGAAAATTTATAAAATATGTTCACTTATTAGAAATTAAAAATTATTTTTCATTTTTTTAAAATAGAAAATGTGTTTACTTATTATCATCTATAAATTATTTTTCAAAATAAAAAGATAATAATACGTAATAAAGTAGATAGATAATATAAGATTTGAAAAATAGAGTTTGTTTTATCTTCTAATACTAAAATAAAATAATAAATAATGAATAAAAAATAGAAAAGAAGTCATAATGAAAACAACATGTTTCTATTAGAAAACATTATATTTTCATTTTATATTTTTAATAAGAAAAGTTTTTTAAAACAACAAAAGCTTATTTTACATTATTTTTAAAAAAAAATTGTGAAAAAAATGAAAACAGTTTTCAAGTGAAATTTTTATACAAATACTCAAAATAAACACAATTTTCTATTTTCAATTTTTGTTTTGAAAAATTTTCTAATTTTTTTTAAGTACCAAAATCATCAAATTGTTTTACGTCAAATTCAATTGATTCAAGATCAAACTATAAAAATTCTTGAATTAGGCTCTTTCAAGATCGAATTATAAAAGCCTTTAAATTACGCTGTTGCCGTAAGATTTGAATCAAAAGATTTAAATTTTTCATAATATAAATTTCATTGGAGATTGTAATTTACTTTTTAAGATCAATAAAATTTATAATTTGTTTCTAATTTTTTTTAAAATTTTCATACACGGAATTTGCATCTACATAATAATATTAATCTTGACAAAAAAAGATATAGCATTGACACTACATATACATTTCAAATCTAATTAATCAAATTGATAAAAAAAAAAAATCTTATCTATTAATATCTCCTTGAACATCAAAATAAAGTTAATAAAAATTAAAATTTTGTAATATCCCGTATTTTTAAATATTTTAATACTGCATCGGGATATGCAGTGTTAATAATTTTGTATATATATTATGATGTTTTTACGAGTTGATATGTATTTAAAACCTATTTTAATTATTGTGTATTATTTTAAGTGTTTTACGTAAAATTTTCCCGGGACTTGCATTTTCGGGGAAATTTTCACGTAAATAATTTACTACTAATTATTTTAAATAGATTTACGGACTTGCATGAACTCATATATATTTTTAAAATACTAAATAATGTATGTTTGTGTAATTATTTATTTAATTAGGGTTTAATTAATATTACCCTAATATTTTATTATTTGTTTATTTGTTTTAATATTATTTAATTATTTTTAGGTGTATTAAATTTTTAAAATATTAAATTTTATGTGTGTGGTGTATATTTAATGTGTGTGATTTTATATTATTTTAATATATAGTGTAAAGTATATATATATACATATATACATTTAATATTAACAAAATTATAAAGTTTGGTTTATTAACGGAATTGCCACCTGAACTCCTTCCCCGATCACCTTCCCCACGCAAATTCGGCCGCTGCCATCCTGTTTCCTTGCCGTCGGTGTGCCTCCCGGCGTGCCACCTCCTTCCTCAGCCTTCCTCGCTGCCTGTTGCAGCCGTTTCCGGTGTCTGGAAGCTATTTTTGGCCGGAGAAGCCGAAAGTTGGAGCAACGTCGTTCACGACGTTTCCGGCCACCGTTTTCGACACCGCTAGTCTCTTTCTTCTCCTTGAGCTCCGGTGAGTATGATTCCAAGCTTTCTTTCACTTAAAATGGTCTTGATTTGCTTAGGTTTTGATTTTTCGAATTCGGCCATTTTAGGGTTCTTGAATTTTTGAACTTCAATTTGATTGATTCATGAAAAATTCCTTCACAAATGTTGTTCCCCTTAGCTTAATCTACATGTATGAATTTTTGTAGAATTTTTAGAGATTATTTTGATTTTTGGGTATTTTTGAATATTTTAATATTATTTTCTAATTTTCGGAAATTAATTAAATAAATTATGAAATTTTGTTTTATGATAAATATAGGTGTTGAAATAAATTATAGGAATTTATTTGGAATTTTTATGAATTTTTATGTATTTATTTTGAATTTAATTAGGTTTATGTAATTTTGGAAAATTAGGTTAAATGTGTTTTTATTTGAAATTAATTGGTTAATTGAGTTTAATTATTGATATTATTGATAAATATGTTGAGAAAATTAAGTTTGAATAATTGTATAATTTTTGGTGAATTTTTGAATGAATTTTAGTATATTTATATATATAGGGGTATTTTGGTAATTTTACCCTAAATTGACTAAAAATGTAATTTAATTGGTTTTAATAGTTATTTAAGGTATAAAAATGATTTCTACAAATTATTTAGTATTTTTAACTAATTAAAACTATTTTTCATGAATTATTTTTAATTATATATATAATATATGATTTTTCTAAATAAAATGAGTTTTATTGGTTTTTACTGTGTTTTAAGGTTAATTATGTAATTTATACGTATAAAATATATTTCTGTAATATAAGGATATTTTTGGTATTTTTATATTATTCTGTAATTGTGGACCCCGGTCGGTAGACTGTAGTTTGGAGTCCGACCGAGGGGTTGTGGATGAGTTGTTGTGCCTGTTTTTCGAAGTGTGTTTCTTTGCAGGGCCGACCCTATTCTTTGAGTAGAGAGATGTCCGTTTTACAGGGGAGGTTCTGTCGAATTTTTGATAGAATTCTCGTAAAACGTGATGTCCAGTCGAACCCTAATTCTGTTTCTGTGTCTAATATTCTAGATCGATTTTTTAGGATTTTCTGTTAGGTTTATCTTGATGTCTATTATTTTTGTTTGTTTAGTTGCGCCGAGACCGAGGGCTAGTGGACCAGGCCCGTCGGATCCATCTTGAGGAGCGCACTAATTGTGAGTTACTATTATATATATATATATATATATATATATATGCTTTAGGGTGCATGATTTAGAAATGTATGTTATTTTGATTAATTATGCATAAATAATTCATTTGGTATTTAAGTTTAGTTTTAGTTTATATTCGGTATATTTTCAAATTATATGCATGTTTTAGTAATAAATTATTCTTAAAAGGTTTTTATGTATATTCTTGGTATATTCTTAGTGTATTTTGTAATTATATTGGATTTATTTAACGTATATATACTCGAAATATACCTGGTTTACTTTTGGTATATTTCCAGTATATATATGGTTTTATGTTGCTATTTTATTTAAATTCATGCATCATTTATTTTTATGAATGTATGCTTTATATTTCAATGAAGGATATCAATAGAACGTGCTACCTAGTGGGCAGCACTAGGACCGAGTACGTACCGGTACGCTTATAGCATTTAGGCTATATTACTAACCAGTTTGAGGATATTGATTGAATATGATTATTTGATGTGTGAGATATGGTTTGAAGGTGTGATTGCTGGAGCTCGGTTGACCTAGTGTCTCGGGGCCAATCACACTGATAGTCAGACTGCTGGAGCTCAGTTGACTTAGTGTCTCGGGGCCAGTCTACTGTTTAAATGGAACAAATGAATATATTTGGAATAAGTGAGCCTGTGTGGCTAGAGTGTTTTCCAACACTGTTTTGAGGTTGCGATATTCTAGGGTCCTATGTGATCCTTCATAAATGATGATTTTCAGTGAAATATATATAAAATGATTTTATTACATCTGTGTGTATTTGCTTATATACATACATATTATATATATATTGTTGACTGTGTGCATTGGCATTTAGTATGCATGTATATATATTATAGTAATTCACTCAGTGAGGTCTGACTCCCCTTCGTTGACTATTTTTCAGGAGAGTCATCTTCTTTAGACCTCAGTAGCAGGCCTATACGCCGGATTTCTTCCGCCCCGACTTCTTTATGTAAACTGCTCACTTGAGTTTCATTTTTATAATCTAGACACTGCAGTAGTTGTAAATAAATTATGGATTTGATGTATTGTATTTATATGAGATATGTATTTTAAGAATTTGAACTGAAACGTGTATCAAAGGATTTATCTATATATGAGATATGGATATTATTTTGATAATTATGATTTTATTTTCGCTGAGAGCTATTGTTATTATTACTGGCATATTTTATTTTATTTTTAGGCTTGCTACGGGTTCCGGATTCAAAAGAATTCCCGTTCCCTAGCGCCGGTCATGGCCCCTGTTTTGGGTCATGACAAAGTTGGTATCAGAGCGGAGTTCTGTGTCAGGGCTTAGTTGTGTGAGTCGTGGCCCTAGTTTTCAAGTTGTGTTTTCTTTTGGTAACTACTGTAGTGAAGTAGGTTCGAGTATGTCTTGATAAGTATTCCTTGCTTTAGTTTTCTGCGTTATTCCTCTGTTGTCTATTTTCTCTTAATCTTTCCATTTGTCTTTTCAGAATGAGGAGGCGTGAGGCCGAGGATGATGAGTCTTTTCAGGATGAGGTTTTACCTCCTGAGCAACCAGTTAGACGTAGAGGTCGTGGCAGAGGTAGACCTCGAGGAGCGGCAGGTCGCCGTAGGCAGAGAGAGTTACAGGACGAGGAGCCTGTAGAGCCTGAGTTTGATATTCCTATGCCTCCAGTTTTTCAGCCTATTCAGCCTGCCTATCAGCAGGGTATGTCTGACCCTGAGGCAGCTTTGTTCTATGCTCGAGTTGGCAGGATTGCTTTCGATGGGACTTCCGATCCGTTAGACTTTCTGCACGCGATCGAGACTCGAACTCGGACTGCTCACACCGAGTACCAGCGGATTATGATCATCGAGTTGTCTGTCGAGGGACCAGCCCTAGACTGGTTTATTCAGATGATCAAGCCTTATATGATGACGATGACCTGGGCTCAGTTCAAAGAGTGGTTTATGAGGAGATTCTGTCTGGAGCCTCTTCGTATGAGTTATCGTCTCCGATTGACCAACATTTCTCGTGGAGATTAATCTGTAGAGGAGTACACCTGAGAGTTTCTTCAACTGGGTAGATATGCAGAGGATCTGATGCGAGACCAGTATTTCGCTGTCACTACATATGTCACCGGATTAGGTTCAGCATTTGCTGGTATGCCTACAGCAGGCCTTACTCTAGAGTCTGTGATAGAGTTAGCCAAGGAGATTGAGCTGAGGCTAGTTAGGCAGGGAGCGATGCCTGATTATTACCAATTGGGAGTTCAGTCGAGTGGATTGCAGACTACACCATATTCGAGTTTTCATGTTGGTTCGAGTAGTCAGCAGCGAGGTCCGACTCAGTAGAGTCAGAGACAGCAGCAGCGAGTGCATCGGAGCAGTAGACATGGTCGTGGAGGTTAGCATAGATCATTCAGATTCGGGTCAGGTGCTTCGAGCAGCAGTAGTGGTCATAGTTCTGGATCAGCTGCTAGCGTATGCCAGACCTGTGGTAGAGTCCATCAGGGATCGTGTTATCTGACACCACTGATATGCTTCAGATGCAGACAGACAGGACATTTTGCTAGATTGTGTCCTTACTTCGGATATCAGCAGTCGCAGATTCCATGATTTCCTCAGCAGTCGATTGCTAGTGCTGCACCCGTGCCATTTCAGTTACCACCAGCTCAGCATCAGAGTTCCACTTAGCTTGTTCCACAGCAGAGTCGTGGTAGAGGTACTAAAGGAGGTGCCAGAGGTGTTGGCCAGGCTTCTACCAGTCAGCAGGGAGGTCGAGGACAGGCCAGAGTCTTCCATCTCACTCAGCAGGATGCTTAGGCATCTAATGCAGTCGTGGCAGGTATTGTTTCTGTTTGTTACCTGGATGCATGGGTTTTGTTTGATCCGGGTGCCACGCATTCGTTTGTTTCTCCTATTTTTGCTTCCAAGTCTTATTGGTAAGCTTCGAGGATGGCTTTTCCTTTGTCTGTTGCCACTCCTCTGAGCGATTCCTTGGACACCGATATTGTTCTTTCTGGTTGTCCAGTTCTCATGGGAGATAGAGAATTACCCGCTGATTTGATTCTGTTGGATGTGATAGAGTTTGATGTTATTTTGGGAATGGATTGGTTATCTCAGCACTATACTATGGTAGATTGCAGGAATAAAGAGGTGACTTTCAGAATTCCTGATGAAGAAGATTTTAAGTTTGTGGGTGATAGGAGTTAAGCACCTCAGAATCTTATTTCTGTTATTACGGCTAGGAAGTTATTGAGGAAAGGTTGTCAGGGATATTTGGCATTAGTCAGGGATACTTCAGTGGAGAAGTTGTCACTCACAGTTGTTCCTGTTGCTTGTGAGTTTCCTGATGTTTTTTCTGAGGAATTGCCAGGTTTACCACCTCATAGAGAGATTGAATTATGTATAGATGTGGTTCCAAGTACTACTCCTATATCTATGCCACCCTACAGAATGGCTCCTGTAGAGCTGAAAGAGTTAAAGGAGCAGTTGCAAGAGTTATTGGATAAGGGTTTCATTAGACCTAGTGTTTCTTCTTGGGGTGCACCAGTCCTGTTTGTGAAGAAGAAGGATGGTACCCTGAGACTGTGCATTGACTATAGAGAGCTGAATAATGCGATAGTGAAGAACAAGTATCCTCTCCCGAGGATAGATGACTTGTTTGATCAGCTACAGGGTGCACAGTTCTTTTCCAAGATTGACTTGAGGTTGGGTTATCATCAGTTGCGGATTAGTGAAGCTGATGTTCCTAAGACGACATTCCGCACTCGATATGGCCATTATGAGTTTCTGGTGATGTCTTTTGGTTTGACTAATGCACCAACAACTTTTATGGACCTGATGAATAGGGTATTCAGACCATATGTGGATTAGTTTGTGGTAGTCTTCATTGATGATATACTGGTTTATTCAAGGAGTATGGAGGAGCATGTATATCACTTGAGGATTGTACTGCAGACACTGAGAGATCATCAGCTTTATGCTAAATTCTTGAAGTGTGATTTCTGGATGGAGAGTGTTTCTTTTCTTGGACATGTGGTGTCTAAAGAAGGTATCCAGGTTAATCCATAGAAGATTGAAGCAGTGTCTGAATGACCTAGACTGACTTCTGTTACTGAGATTTGAAGTTTTCTGGGTTTAGCCGGGTATTATAGGCGGTTTGTGCAGGATTTTTCTAGAATTGCATCCCTTATGACTCGCTTGACTCTGAAGAATATCAGATTCGAGTGGTCAAAAGCTTGTGAGAATAATTTCCAGTTGTTGAAGGAGAAATTGACCACAGCACCAGTGTTAGCTTTGCCTAATAGTGTGGACAAGTTCACAGTCTATTGTGATGCCTCTAGAGTTGGCCTTGGTTATGTGTTGATGTAGAATGGAAGGGTGATAGCCTATGCTTCAAGGCAGTTGAAGAAGCATGAGCAGAACTATCCTACACATGACCTTGAGATGGCTGCAATGATCTTTGCTTTGAAGATCTGGAGACATTATTTGTACGGGGTGACTTGTGAGATATTTACTAATCACAAGAGCCTTAAGTACATTTTCCAACAGAGAGATCTGAATCTGAGGCAGAGGAGATGGTTGGAATTGTTAAAGGATTATGACTATTAGATTTTATATCATCCGGGTAAAGCTAATGTGGTAGCAGATGCCTTGAGTAGAAAGTCCTCAGGCAATCTTGCTCACATCAGTGTTGAGAGGAGACCATTGATCCAGGAATTGCATCTGTTAGTGGATCAAGGTCTGATGATGAAGATCAACAGATCAGGTGGACTGTTAGCTCAATTTAAGGTGCGATCTATATTAAGGGATAGGATTAAAGCAGCTCAGAGCCGAGATCCTATTCTAGGAGAGCTTGCAGAAAATGTTTGAGCAGGGAAGTTCACTGATTTTACACTCGATGATGATGGTGTGTTATGGATCAGTGGTAGATTGTGTGTTCCTAATGTGGATGACTTGAGAGAAGAGATCCTAGAGGAAGCACATTCTACAGCTTATAGCGTACATCCAGGTGTCAGTAAGATGTACCACAGTATCAGAGATTTATACTGGTGGGATGGATTGAAGAAGGATGTCGCTGATCATGTTGCTAAGTGTCTGACGTGTCAGCAAGTGAAAGCTGAACCGCAGAAGCCTTCTGGGAAGCTTCAGCCTCTTCCTATTCCCGAGTGGAAGTGGGAAAGGATAGCTATGGATTTTGTGGTAGGTTTACCTCGTTCTAAGGATGGATACGATTCCATCTGGGTGATTGTAGATAGGTTGACGAGGTCTGCACATTTCCTACCTGTGAAAGCCACTTATTCTATAGCTAGATTGGCGAAGCTATATGTGAAGCATATTGTGTGCCTTCATGGAGTACCTGTGTCCATTGTATCAGACAGAGGTTCAGTGTTTACTTCTCATTTTTGGCAGAAGTTGCAGGAGGCGATAGGCACTAGGTTGGATTTCAGTATTGCTTTTCATCCTCAGACAGATGGTCAGTCTGAGAGGACGATGCAAACACTGGAAGATATATTGAGGATGTGTGTCCTAGATTTAGGAGGTAGCTGGGATGATCATTTGCCACTCGTAGAGTTTGCATATAATAACAGCTACCATAGCAGTATTGGTATGGCACCGTACGAGGCGTTATATGGAAGGAAGTGTAGATCCCCTTTGAGTTGGGATGAGATTGGTGAGAGAGCTTTGACTAGACCTGAGATGGTTCAGGATGCTGCAGAGAAAGTCGCCATGATTAAGCGCAGATTAGAGACCGCAGTTAGCAGACAGAAGAGCTATGCGAATCCTAGGCGCAGAGATGTGGAGTTTCAAGTTGGAGATTTTATTTTTCTGAAGGTATCTCCAATGAAGGGTGTGATGAGATTTGGTAGGAAGGGTAAGTTAGCACTGAGATATATCGGACCGTTTGAGATTCTGGAGAAAGTTGGCACTGTTGCATATCGGTTGGATTTGCCTCTGAGTATGCCACAGGTGCATCCAGTATTTCATATCTCGATGTTGAGGAAGTATATCTCAGACCCTTCACACGTGTTGTAGCCTGACAGTGTGGAAGTAAGTGAAGATTTGACGTTTGTCGAAGAACCTGTGGCGATCGTTGATTATCAAGTTCGACAGTTGCATTCGAAGCAGATTCCGATGGTCAAGGTTCTATGGCGTAGCAACAGAGTTGAGGAGCATACGTGGGAGACTGAAGCTGAGATGTGAGCTTCTTACTCGTATCTCTTTCCTTCCTAATCTTATGATCATTTTCTTTTTGGAATTCGGGGACGAATTCTTGTAAGGGGGGAAGACTGTAATATCCCGTGTTTTTAAATATTTTAATACTGCATCGGGATATGCAATGTTAATAATTTTGTATATATATTATGATATTTTTACGAGTTGATATGTATTTAAAACCTATTTTAATTATTGTGTATTATTTTAAGTGTTTTACGTAAAATTTTTCCGGGACTTGCATTTTCGGGGAAATTTTCACATAAATAATTTACCAGTAATTATTTTAAATAGATTTACGGACTTGCATGAACTCATATATATTTTTAAAATACTAAATAACGTATGTTTGTGTAATTATTTATTTAATTAGGGTTTAATTAATATTACCCTAATATTTTATTATTTGTTTATTTGTTTTAATATTATTTAATTATTTTTAGGTGTATTAAAATTTTAAAATATTAAATTTTATGTGTGTGGTGTATATTTAATGTGTGTGATTTTATATTATTTTAATATATAGTGTAAAGTATAGATATATACATATATACATTTAATATTAACAAAATTATAAAGTTTGGTTTATTTACGGAATTGCCACCTGAACTCCTTCTTCCCCGATCACCTTCCCCACGCAAATCCGGCCGCTGCCATCCCGTTTCCTTGCTGTCGGTGTGCCTCCTGGCGTGCCACCTCCTTCCTCAGCCTTCCTCGCCGCCTGTTGCAGCCGTTTCCGGCGTCTGGAAGCCATTTTTGGCTGAAGAAGCCGAAAGTTGGAGCAACGTTGTTCACGACATTTTTGGCCACCGTTTTCGACACCGCTAGTCTCTTTCTTCTCCTTGAGCTCTGGTGAGTGTGATTCCAAGCTTTCTTTCACTTAAAATGGTCTTGATTTGCTTAGGTTTTGATTTTTTCGAATTCGGCCATTTAGGGTTCTTGAATTTTTGAACTTCAATTTGATTGATTCATGAAAAATTCCTTCACAAATGTTGTTCCCCTTAGCTTAATCTACATGTATGAATTTTTGTAGAATTTTTAGAGATTATTTTGATTTTTGGGTATTTTTGAATATTTTAATATTATTTTCTAATTTTCGGAAATTAATTAAATAGATTATGAAATTGTGTTTTATGATAAATATAGGTGTTGAAATGAATTATAGGAATTTATTTGGAATTTTTATGTATTTATTTTGAATTTAATTAGGTTTATGTAATTTTGGAAAATTAGGTTAAATGTGTTTTTATTTGAAATTAATTGGTTAATTGAGTTTAATTATTGATATTATTGATAAATATGTTGAGAAAATTAATTTTGGATAATTATACTATTTTTGGTGAATTTTTGAATGAATTTTAGTATATTTATATATATAGGGGGTATTTTGGTAATTTTACCCTAAATTGACTAAAAATGTAATTTAATTGGTTTTAATAGTTATTTAAGGTATAAAAATGATTTCTACAAAATTATTTAGTATTTTTAACTAATTAAAACTATTTTTCGTGAATTATTTTCAATTATATATATAATATATGATTTTTCTAAATAAAATGAGTTTTATTGGGTTTTTACTGTGTTTTAAGGTTAATTATGTAATTTCTACGTATAAAATATATTTCTGTGATATAAGGATATTTTTGGTATTTTTATATTATTCTGTAATTATGGACCCCGATCGATAGACTATAGTTTGGAGTCCGACCGAGGGATTGTGGATGAGTTATTGTGCCTGTTTTTGAAGTGTGTTTCTTTGCAGGGCCGGCTCTACTCTTTGAGTAGAGAGATGTCCGTTTTACAGGGGAGGTTCTGCTGAATTTTCGATAGAATTCTCGTAAAATGTGATGTCCGGTCGAACCCTAATTCTGTTTCTGTGTCTAATATTCTAGATCAAGTTTTTAGGATTTTCTATTAGGTTTATCCTAATGTCTATTATTTTTGTTTGTTTAGTTGCGTCGAGACCGAGGGCTAGTGGACCAGGCCGTCGGATCCATCTCGAGGAGTGCACTAATTGTGAGTTACTATTATATATATATATATATATATATATATATATATATATATATATATATATATATATATATATATATATATATATATATATGCTTTAGGGTGCATGATTTAGAAATGTATGTTATTTTGATTAATTATGCATAAATAATTCATTTGGTATTTAAGTTTAGTTTTAGTTTATATTCGGTATATTTTCAAATTATATGCATGTTTTAGTAATAAATTATTCTTAAAAGGTTTTTATGTATATTCTTGGTATATTCTTAGAGTATTTTGTAATTATATTGGATTTATTTAACGTATATATACTCAAAATATACCTGGTTTACTTTTGGTATATTTTCAGTATATATATGGTTTATGTTGCTATTTTATTTAAATTCATGCATCATTTATTTTTATGAATGTATGCTTTATATTTCAATGAAGGATATCAATATAACGTGCTACCTAGTGGGTAGCACTAGGACCGAGTACGTACCGGTACGCTTATAGCATTTAGGCTGTATTACTAACCAGTTTGAGGATATTGATTGGATATGATTATTTGATGTGTGAGATATGGTTTGAAGGTGTGATTGCTGGAGCTCGTTTGACCTAGTGTCTCGGGGCCAATCACACTGACAGTTAGACTGCTGGAGCTCGGTTGACTTAGTGTCTCGGGGCAAGTCTACTGTCTAAATGGAACAAGTGAATATATTTGGAATAAGTGAGCCTGTGTAGCTAGAGTGTTGTCTAACACTGTTTTGAGATTGCGATATTCTAGGGTTCTATGTGATCCTTCATAAACGATGATTTTCAGTGAAATATATATAAAATGATTTTATTGCATCTGTGTGTATTTGCTTGTATACATACATATTATATATATATTGTTGACTGTGTGCATTGGCATTTAGTATGCATGTATATATATTATAGTAATTCACTCAGTGAGGTCTGACTCCCATCCGTTGACTATTTTTCAGGAGAGTCATCTTCTTCAGACCTCAGTAGTAGGCCTCTACGCCGGATTTCTTCCGCCCCGGCTTCTTTATGTAAAATGCTCACTTGAGTTTCACTTTTATAATCTAGACACTGCAGTAGTTGTAAATAATTATGGGTTTGATGTATTGTATTTATATGAGATAGGTATTTTAAGAATTTGAACTGAAACGTGTATCAAAGGATTTATCTATATATGAGATATGTATATTATTTTGATAATTATGATTTTATTTCCGCTGCATTAAGAGCTGTTGTTATTATTACTGGCATGTTTTATTTTATTTTTAGGCTTGCTACGGGTTCCGGATTTGAAAGAATTCCCGTTTCCTAGCGCCGGTCATAACCCCTGTTTTGGGTCGTGACAAATTTAAAAGGCAAAACAAATTTTTAAATCCTTAAACTTTAAAGTTTATGTTGCATTGAATCCTTAAGCTTCAATTGCGTTACATTGAGTCATTTTATTTTATTTTTACACATATGAAGAAACTTTTTAAATATTTTCCCCCTAAACTTATGTTAAGAGGTCAAATTACTAGATGTTAATTTTTTTTTTAATTTGATCCAATTAAATACCAATGTAAAAATTGCTATACGATTGTAAAGGTAGTTCAATCAATTAAAAATTGGAATTTTCATTTTTATTTAAATGCATTTAAAAGTAAAAATATGTTTCATTTCCAATTGATAAAAAAATTTATTTTTAATATTCAAAAGTAATTTTGATAATAATTAAATATATTGAAAACTATATTTCGTCTTTAAAAAATTATTTTAAATATTAAAATCTAACAATATTTTTATATTTATTGTGTGTTTTAAAAATTAGCTAATTATGAGCTAAAGTTAATTTTTCAATTATGTTTATATTACTGGTGTTTTTTTATTGTGTATAATTATATATCGCTAGCATTGTAATTGTTAGTGTTAATATATTTTTATTATGTATCATAAGTAGTCATACTTATTCTTTACTAACTTACAATGATGGAGATCAAAAAGTCCATATTCAATGTCTAAGAATCAAAAGGAAGGTCTCAAAATTAAAATTATCACTTTATAAAGTAAAATTCTACTATTATATTAGACAATGGAATGCTCAAGTAATATTTACTTGTATTTTATCATTTTATAAAATACATCAAATATCATAAAATATAAAATAATACTAACATATAAAAGGTAACCTTTTGTTAAATTTTTCATATGTTTAAAACACAATTTTTTTTTTTCAAAAAAAAAAGAAAGAAAAAAGAATTATCATTATATTTAATTATTGTTAAAACATCCTATGCCTACTAATAACAAAATAATAAATTTTACTAATCTGAATTAAAAATATTTTTAGCTTTAAACTAATTTTTTTAAAGAATTATTTTTAATCAATTATTTTTAAGTTATCATTTAATAAAATATGTATAATATATTTATAAGTTCTTATTTAATTATATTAAAATGAATTTCTAAACTAGTAAGGGAGCAGTCAAGTAGTATTATCACTTTAAGAGCATCCTGAAGTGTATGATATGATTCCTACCATCATCGATTTGAAAATAAATAAATATTTTTATTATATAATTTATCAAAATTTAAATCATATGATGTTTTTATTAATTGAAAAAATGAGTTATGTACTCATTATATAATATCGAAACACATCTAACATCTAAGAGATTAAATATCTTCCCATTTAAGAATGAGTTGACAAAATGTCTATTTATCCACAAAAAAGCATGACAGGGGAGGAGTTTAAATCTCCCCTCCTCCTCGTGTTAAAAAAAAAAAAATAAATAAATATCAAATAAATAGTAGCACACATTTGTGTTTAGAAAATTGCAATTTTTAGAACACTTTTAATTTGGTCCACAAATTTAATTACTCGTACTTCTTCAACATCATCATTATTATTATTGGCAAAAGGTAAAAAAAAAAAAAAACAAACAAAAACAAAATCTTTCAACTTTTATAATAAGAGCATTTACCAACCATAAACTAAAAAAATTACACTCAAAATTCATAAACTTTTAAAAATTATTCAAATAAATCCTTCTTAAATTAAAAATATTATTAATTAATATTTTATTTTAAAATTTTATTTTAGAGTATAATATTATTTTTAAAAATTAATTTATTCTTAAAAATTATTTATTTTAAAATATATGTCACTTATTTTCTTAAAAATAAATTTACTTTAAAATTAAAAAAATTTATTAGAAAGTGTAAGAAATATCATTAAAAATATTTAAACTATATATGTTTATGCTTAAAAAAATATTATTTAATAATATTTTCATTTTTAAGAATAAATATTTTTATTTTTATTTTTAAAATAAAAATATTCCTAAAAATTATTATCTTTTAACAATAAAAATATTTTTATTTATGAAATACACTGCATTTATAAATAAAAATATTTTTATTCATGAAAATTATTGTGAAATAGTATGCTTTTATGAATAAAAATATTTTTATTCATGAACATTATTGTGAAATAGTATGCTTTTATGAATAAAAATATTTTTATTCATAAAAATTATTGTGAAATGGTGTGCTTTCAGAAATAGAAATATTTTTATTCTTAAAAATGAAAATATTTTTAGATAATAATTATTTTTTAAGAATAAACATATATAGTTTAATAATTTTTAATGATATTTCTTACACTTTTCAATAAATTTTGTTAATTTTAATGTAAATTTATTTTAAGAAATTAAGTGATATATGATTCAAAATAAATAATTTTTAAGAATAATTAATTTTAAAAATAATTTTACATTCTAAAATAAATTTTCAAAATAAATGTTAATTAACAAATATTTTAAATTAAAAAATATATATATTTGAACCATTTTTAAAACTTCATGGGTTTTGATTTATTTTTTTTAGTTTATAATGCTAAATGTTCTTTTTATAAAAGTTTAAGGATTTTTTAACCTTTATTATTATTATTATTATTATTATTATTATTATTATCATTATCATTAATTTGTTGTTTTCAAACTTATGGTGCCACTACTTTATGTCTTATCCACCTATATCAAATTAATCAAACGAATTATGTCAAATAATTTAAAATTATTAGAAATAATTATAATCTCTTTTTTAAGTCATCTCATAGTATAAAAGCAGCCAACCTTTTTCCTTGCAGGCTGCCGTTGGTTACTTTAACAGCAAAGACCAACAGTTAATCTCTCTCTCCCTCTCTCTGTATATATATATATATGTGTATATACCAACCTGAATAGCTCCATTCTTTACCTTGACTAGCAGATTCATGGTGTCTCCACAGGCTCTATAGAAGCCCACGAGGGCTTGACACGTTCAAATAGCCCACTATGGTAAAAGGTTCGGTGAAATTGACTTGGATACAGAAGTCCCCTTCCTTTCATTTAGATTGTTACCTAGTAAGAATTAGGAAAGTTTTATTTTAATTTACTTCCTTAATCTTAGTTAGGAAAGTCTTTATATGATTTTACTTCTTTGTTTAGTTGGGCTCTTATGCCTATAAAAGCCAGAACTTTTGTATTTGAGATTCTACACATTTTACTCAAAATTCAATATATTGTTCCAAATTGTTTTCTATCAAACCAGATGTCTATTCATTCTCTGATCCTAGTGATCAAGCTTTCCAATGAATCAAACCTTCTATTTGATTCATTTCAGATAGGTTAAAAGGGACTTGAACCTTTTTCTTACCCCTATTGTCACCCTGAGTTAGTAACAAAGCCCATCATCTTCTACCTTATTTTTGTGATATTGTAAAAGGCTCACACGAACCTGTAGACGATAGGGTTTAGCGTGCGTTCAATATTTTAACAACTGCGACATTATTTGAGCTAAGAGCTCTAGAAAACACATTAATCATTATCACAAAAACATGACGTAGAAATGAGGAGTTACCACCCAAGGTTATCATTGGGACAAATAAAAATGGTGGTACTCGATTCTCTAGAAAATAGCTAGCACCACAACCAGGAGATTCTGGATACGGAATACCAACTTCTTTAAATTTTGTGTTCATTTAGAATTACTTTACAAATTATTATGTTATCCTCTATTTACATGCAATTTTATATAAACCCTTATTTAAAACAATTAACTCTAGGTAAACTAATCATAAAAATACATGTAAATAATGCATTAATCACAATCCCTATGTTAGTCTAATCTATATTGATTTCAATTAAATGAGCTAAATCTACATGTTTTAATTTTTAAGTGAGCGTAAAGACTAATGAGTCTAATTCTTATTTAATTTTAATTAAGTGAACCTAAATCTATTTTAATTTAACTAAAGAAATGGTCTTATAGTCTAAAAATTTTAAAGAAATAAATTAATTAGTGAGCCTAATATTGATTTTTTTTAACAAAAAATGGGTCTAAGTCTATTTGTTTTAAAAGAAATGGGATTGATGAACTGAGCTAAATCTAAGTTAATTTTATTAATTAAAAATGAGTCTAAGTCTAAATTAACCTAAATGGGCCTAAGTTTAAATTAATCTAAATGGACCTAAATTGATTTTAAAATTAATTAAACCTAAAAATCTAATTAAAAACCTATTTATTAAATGAGTTAGAGCCTGACGTGGGTTTAGGGCCCAAAACATGCAAAAATTAACAAACAAGCCCAAAAATATAAAAAATCAAAACAATCAAATAAAAAAGATCAAATATGAAATTAAATTATTTCTTCTAAAAAAACATAATTCTAATTCATATGTAATATAAATTAATGTACTGTCTCAATTAATTTTAATTAAGGTTTACCAAATTGAACCTAATTTACTAATTAATTTTTTTAAGAACAAGAGAAAACTAGACTTTTCATTATTCTCACTATCGGGGCTATTACAAAATCTACCAAAAATAATAAAGAAAATAAAATTAAAATTACAACATTTGAGAAAATAAATTAAACAAATTCAAAACCTAAAAGATAATAAAATAAACTAAATATGGTAAGATAAAAATTAAATCGGAATCTTTAAGTTTTGGCTTTTATTTATAGATTCTCTATGGATTTCCTTGGTTCAATCATGTATTCATCACCAGAAACATGAAACACAAAGAAAAAAAGAAAATAAGATTAGAATTAAGAAAAAAAACAAAACAATGAAAATTAAACAAAAAAAAAACACAGAAATAATAAATAAAAAATAATAAAAAGAAAATAATGATATAAAAGAAAAGAACTAATAAAAAGAAAGGAGTAAGAGATGAGAAATGCTGTGCAGATGCTATTTGAATGCCCCTCAGAATGAGATTTCACTGATTTTTAAGAAAATTGACTCTGTGTTTTCTTAATTTATGGACTTTGAAAAGAACATATTTTTTGCTTTGAAAAGGTTTTTTTTTGTACCTACTGTAGAAGGTTAGGTTTTTTCTTTCTCCATGTGTTTTTCAATCAACTTTTTTTTTTTGTAGTAACTAATTAGGTTTTTTTCCTCTCTCTTTTTACGCCGTCCCCCTTCTCTGGCAATCTTTTCTTTTTATATCCTATTCCTAAGCTAACCACTTATGTGATCACAGTAGCTAGATCCCTTCCTTTCCAAAAACAAATAGGATAAAAATTTTAATTTCAAAAAAATTATACGCATAAGAGATGCGTATTGGAAGCAGAACCCCTACAGATAAATACCAAAACTAATTTATTTATTAAAAATAAATTAAACTTGGACCAATCACAGTAAAAAAAAATTTACTGAAAATTTTTAGCGCCTCGGCATTGCAAAATGTTGACTGACATTATGTAATGCCGATTGGCGTTGTGTAATGCCGATCGACATTGTGTAATGCCGATTTTCATTACATAATGCCGATCAACATTATGTAATGCCGATTGGCATTACACACATTTTTAAATAGGCCCCTATAAAATTCAAATTTTTTACAATTAAACCCAAAAAAATATTGCAATTTAGTCCTTAAAATCGCGAAACTTAATCCTAAACGTCAAATTTTGACTAAATTTTCATCATAGAGGCTTTCATCGCATTCAAGCACAAATGCATCTTGAAATTGGGTGCTTACAGTTGTCCCCCTTTGTTACTATTTGCTTGACAAATTGTGGCAAAGCAATAGAAGCATATAATTTCGAAGGAAAGAATTAGGGTACTTAATTGTATCCTAATTAATGGATTGATGCTTAAATTGTTGTGCAATTTTTAAGCAAGATGTTATGTTTAACATACTTCACTATATTTCCTGTAGAACGTCTAGTGAGATATATGCCAATGAGTTTCATTATATTCCTTGTGGGACGTTTAGCGTTTCATGATTTGAGAATATGCTATAGTTCTTATGGAACATTTAGCAATAATACCATAACTACTGTGTAGTGTTTGGTGAACTGCACTATATTCCCTTTAGGATGTCTAGTGACAATGGATTTTATTATATTCCTTGTGAGACATTTAACAAAATATATATAATGATTCTCACTATATTCCCTGTGGGATGTTTAACGATTTATGATTTGAGAACATGCTATAGCTTTTGTGGAACGTTTAGCAATAATACCATAACTATTGTGTAGTGTCTGGTGAATTGCATTATATTCTCTTTGGGACGTCTAGTGACAATGGATTTCGTTATATTCCTTGTGAGACGTTTAACAAAATATATGTAATGATTCTCGCTATATTCCCTGTGGGACGTTTAGCGATTTATGATTTGAGAACATGCTATAGCTCCAGAACGTCTAGCAATAATACCATAACTACTGTGTAATGTCTAGTAAATCAAAAGATTTAAAAATTCATGTTATAACTGCTTTGTAGCATATAACATATTGAATTTGAAATTCATATTATGACTACTGGGCAGAGCATAACGAAATAATCTAAAATTTCTGTTACAACTAATGTGTAGCACATAACGAAACAAATTTAAAATCCTTAACAAAAATGATGATGCATGCAAAATGCAAAAATCGAATTCTATAATTATATTATGCATTCTGTACTTGACAAAGGATTTAGAATTTTAATAAAAACTATGTAATTAATAATTCTGTGAATTATTAATTAATGATATGAATTTCATGAGTTAATTATAAATGGACCAAATTGTAAAGAAGAAATTTGGACTTGAATACAAGTAAGTTTTGGTGGATCAAAATGGATAATTTCCATCCTATATACTTCACTTTTGCATGTCACCATTTACCATTTCATCTTCATTTTCTTTTCCTTTCATTGCTTATCAATTATGCTACAATCCATAATTGCTCATGATTAGCTGCAACCCTTTAATTGCTCACTGATGATGCTGCAATCCATAATTGCTTACTAATTGACTATAATCCTTTCATTGCTCGCCTTTGATGCTATAGTCCATAACTGCTTATGATTAGCTGCAACTCTTTCATTGCTCACTGATGATGCTGTAATCCATAATTGCTTGTGATTAGTTCTAATCCTTAATTGCTCACTGATGATGTTGTAATCCATAATTGCTCGCAATTAGTTGCAATTCTTACATTGTTCACCTTTGATGGTATAGTCCATGAATGCTCATAAATTGACTACAATCCTTTCATTGCTCACCTTTGATGCTATAGTCCATAACTGCTTATAAATTTTAATTAACTGTAACCCTCTCGTTGCTCACTTATGATGCTGCAATCCATAATTGCTTACGATTAGCTGCAACCCTTTCATTGCTTACTGATGATGTTGTAATCCATAATTGCTCGCAATTATCTACAATCCTTTCATTGCTCACTGATGATGCTGCAATCTATAAATACTCGCAATTAGCTACAACCCTTTCGTTACTCATCGATGATGTTACAATCCATAATTGCTCATGATTAGCTGCAACCCTTTTAATGCTCACTGATGATGCTGCAATCCATAATTGCTCGTGATTAGCTGCAACCCTTTCATTGCTTATTGATGATGCTGCAGTCTATAACTGCTTGTGATTAGCTACAACCCTTTTGTTGCTTGTTGGCTTTAATCGACTACAACCCTCTTATCACTCACCTTTTAATTTTGTAATCTGTAACTGCTCAAGGCTTTTGATTAGCTATAATCTCTTTTTTGGTCACTGATAATTTCAAACAATTACAACCCTTACATTGCTCGCTATTGACATTGCAATCTGTAATTGCTCGCAATCTAGTTGTAACCCTTTTTATTGCTTACTGATGATGCTGAAATTCTGTAATTGCTTGTGAATTGACTGTAATCCTTTTATTGCTCACCTTTGATGCTACAGTCTATAACTGTTGGCTGATTTCAATTAACTGTAACCCTTTCGTTGCTCACCTTTGATGCTACAATCCTAACTGCTTGCAATTTTTATCTTTGGTTGTTTATGTCAAATGCTTTAAGTTCCTTATATTGACTGATTAGCATTTTTGCTGACTGGCTTTGAATTTTACTGTGTTGACCAATTGACTAATTTCAATTCTGTTGTGTTAACCAACTCTACAAGTTGGGTGCACTTCCTTTGAATTTGTTATTCCTACAGACTTGTTAAAGTTAGTTTCAACCATGATGAATGTATAAAAGTACATTATAATGTAAAAAATTTATAATAAAATTCATCACTTCTTCACGAGATAGCGTGCACTCAATGAATCTCATTATTTTTTATTTTCATGACTATCATTTATTTGCCATTTGCAAAGGTCAGAGGCATCGTTAACCATTTTATGTTGAGAGCATATATTTTACCAAGTAAAGAGCTTACTTCCACACCAAATTTTAAGGAGAATTTTCTAAATAAAACTTATGAAAATTGAACATAAAAAGATCGAATTCTGAGTATCAAAATAGCCTTTGAATTATTTTTGTGCTTTTATTCTTTATTCAAGTATTCCCCTGCCTTTCTCATATTACTCAACGTGGATACTATTGGAAAGGTCCTTTAGATACTCATTTTCTTATAGATCATTGGAGTAAATAGAGCGGGTTTTGACGTGGATCCTTTTTTAGTATTCCCCTACCTTTGTTGTATTATTTAGTGTGGATACCACCAGAGGTTCACGTTTATACTCTTGCTCATTTTGGAGAATTGGAGTAAATTATGTTTGCTTTTATTTTAATTCTCCTCTTAGTATTCCCACACCTTTCTCACATTACTCAGCATGGATATTGTCAAAGGATTTTGTACTCATACTCATTTCTGAGCATTGGAGTAGATTATATGCACATTTATTATTCAAAAGATTGAAAAGATACTTTAAAATTCAAGCCATTTACACTATAAGTCCACATATTTTATTTTTGCATATTCTTCCTATCGTTTTGGTACAAAGCAAGCAAGATTGATTCAAGTTTATAAACTCTCAACACAAAGCTGCTAACTAAATATTTGAATTCTGTGGGGCTAATAAAAAGAGCTATTATGATCAAAGGTCATGAGATAGGCTTTTCGCACATGATCTCATGAAGTGGATGAATTTACTTTCAATTTATGAATTTTATTATTGAGATGGTACTTTATTATAGAATCTAAGGAAACAGAGTTCTGTTACTTCCCTTTATTATCTTGATGAGTGTTTGGCATTTGCTATATGGCCCTTTCTTATTGATATATCGGTTCCTTTCCCCTTCTTCATTCTCTTTTATTTTTCCCTACACAAAATAATATAAGTTAGTATGGTCTATTCGTAAGTGAATAAATTTTATCAAAATGCAGTGTTATTCTTTTTTGCATTCTTCCCTTTTAATTATGATGATGATGTCTTTGATTGCAGGGTCATGATACTCCACCATTGAAGTCATGGACTAGGGTTGAATTTGCCTTTCCACCATTCCATTAATACTATGGTAGAGGGCTTTATTCCTTTTCTTGACATCTCATGTAAAAAGGTTCAGGAGTTAGAGATCTTATTTCATGATCAAATAATTTTTCAGAGTGCATTCTTTTTAAGTTTTGAGTGCATTTTTCCCTTTTTAGGGTCGGCGAATGTATTGTTGACATATTAGACCTTAGCATCACCATATTTCATGCCCTACACTACTCTAAATGTTGTGTAGAGATATTCTAAATGATGCCCCAAATGAGACTATAGAGATGGATGTTGAATTTGAGGAGCTTGAATGTCATATGCAGCCTCTTAAGGTCACTAGGATTATGCCTTTACAAGTGTCATTGTCAGTGATATTCCCTGCCCATAATATATTAGGCTCCTGAGGTCTAAAGTCCCATTGAATATCAGGTTCACCTCGATAGTGTTACCCATTTTCTTTGGATGTGAACATACTAACTATCTTTTTACACTTTTACAACACTAATTTTAAATGTTAGTAGCAAAGTATTTGCATAATCTTGTTTAGGCTCAGGGACTTTATTATGCAAAGCAAGTATTTCACAATAAATGTCTGCAAGTGTATGCATGTTATGTATGATATGCATGATCCTAATAGGTCTTCTATTTGGAACAGAGCTATGTTCGCAACTTGGAGTATTATAACGAGGTGCCTCATTAATAACCTATAGGTTTAAGCATTGAATGCCTCGCTATTCATACTTCTGATGTTAGAGCTTTTAATACAGTTCATCAGACTAATGACCAGGCTAGTAAGTAGGGCCCATGGCTTTACACTAGAGCTTACGATTGACTAATGCACTCTTGAAATTTTCTTTTTACTATTGCTTTTGTTATATGATAACTGATGTATATGTACGCTTCTTTCTGCCATGAGATCTCTTATACTGGCTCTTATACTTCAGTGTTCAATCTTCACTCTTTGAATGTAGACTTACTATTTTGTAATTTGCCCCTAGTTTCATTCTAAATTCATTTATGCTATTCTAGTAGTCTTTTCCTTCATGTGTGCAAGAGACTTAATTCATTCACTGTTGTTGTTGATCCTTTAACTTACTAACCCTATTAGTTACAATCTCATGCATTGGAGATGTAGAGGAATTAGTGAACAAAATGAAGTGAGTTCTTCATGATGAAATCAACTGGACTTGCACTTTGAAGAACTCTTGAGTAGAATATGAGGCTTGATGTTGATGTAATGATTGATGATAGTTATAAGACAAGACTTGCAATGCAAGTTACTAAGACACTTAAATTGTTTATGTATAAGAGGACACTAAACTTACAAATAAAATCATAAAGAGGTGGTAAAAAGATAAAATAGTGATCTTATAGCTTCGATTTTAGCTTTTGTTATGTATTGTCTTTCCATTCATATACTTATGCAGTATGACAAAGATGAATATGCGATATTTAAACAAAAATTTCAAATTCAATTTTACTCATTCATTAGGGCAAAAATAAAAAGATTTATTACATCATATGGTACAACTCCTATTATCAGCTAGTTCTAATTTTTTTTATTATCAGCTAGTTCTAATTTTTTTTCTCTCTAATTTTTATCTTACTAATCTTTTCTTCTTTTTCCCTCTTTTTGTTTTTGTCTGCTTTTTATCACTCTTTTTATTTTTTTTCTCAAATTTCCTATCTTCAGAAGTTACATCATGTGATATATGAATGTTCTTTGAATTTGCATTTGTGCCCATGCTAAGTGAGTCTAATTGAATCAAATTTTTACATTAAACATACAAATGAAATCAATATCATAATGTATATTACCATCATAATGCATAGTACATAAGTAAGCATAATCAGAATTCATATTATTGATCACTAAAACAAAACAAATTTTAAAGAAACTAAAGTTTTATTCAAAGAAGACAATAAGAAAATTTATTTCCTATTCTAGATGCTAAGGATGTCGGGTCTTAAGGTGGTTGTCGTTTAGGTGGCTGACATAACAGCTATTCTTGCATCTTCTTACCAACTATCTTTATGACTTCATCTTTCTATACCTCAACTATATATTTTTCTTTCTTTTCTAGTAGCTTCTCATCATCAAACTCATCACCCCATCCTGCAGGCATAATTGACTTGAAGGGTATGTCAAAAAAAGGTGGTTTAGTGTAAAATACCTTATAGTCAAACTTGCATGAAGGTTGACCCAATAAGTCTTCTGCTCTTTCCATGTCTTTAGGGGCATTAGGAGATTTCTCATTGGTTTTAAGGTGTAGGTCCTTAAAGGAGCTTAGCACTTCTTCCTCACTAACTCTTGAGTTAAGCAACATGATAGTTGGGGGTGGTACATTTTGATAGTTTGGGAAAGGATTATTTCTGGTGCTTGGATTTTTGGGGTCTGTGATCTTTCTGGAGTTTATAAGGTTTTAGATTTCATGTTTGAGGTGGATGTAGTTATTTGTGGAGTGTTGGAGGTTTTGATGGAATTTGTAATGCTTGTTTAGGTTATTAAAACAGGTCAAATTGTATTACCCTAGTCTCTAGGACTTAGTATAGAGCAAGAAGGGTGTTGAACACTGGGAATTTGGGGAATTTTATGTTAACCGGATAGGCACTAAGATGGATAAGCAAAGCAAATTGAAATAGGAATAATAATAAAAATAAATAAGAAAGTCTAAATACTAACTAATTTCTAAATCTAACACTAAATAAGAATTATAATAAATATATATAAGAGAATCATAATTCAAAATCAAATAAGAATTTAAGAACAATTATCATATAAACGTGTTGGTTGGGAATTAGTCTATAATCTTTTAAAGACAACTCTCATCATCTATTAAAAATATTTCCTTTTAGAATCCACATTCATTTTCATGGCAATGCAAAGACAAGAGAAAATCATTAATCACTTTACACTAATTCTTATTCCCTTAAGATGAATTCCTTGTCTCCAAGTTAAATCCAATTTTTAAGCAATCTCAATTACATTCCACCAAATTAATCTAATTCTCCTTGTAAATAATTTGATTACTAAGTTACATATAGTGATTAAACATACATAACATAATTAAGAACTAATTGAAATTAAACCATAAATAATATAAGATAAAAATGTAGTTCTTATTTAATTCACCATTGTAATTCCCATACAAGACTTAGCCAAGACACATACTTAAACAACAATAAAAGAAAATCAATTGCAACATAGAAAAAGGGATAAAGAAAGAGAATAAATAAAACCCTTTTACTAAAATCTTCTAACACTTGCTTGGTGTAGAATAATCTTCTCTTCTTCCTTCTTGACTTTGTCTCCTTCTAGTTGTTCTATATAGTAATCATAATAATCCTAATAATCATATCTTCAATTCTCATCCTCTTGTATTTTTCTCTAAATCATAAAATGATGTATATATAGACCTCAGAGATGGTTACAAGACACCAAAATTCGTTTAGAATTGGAAAGGTACCCTTTGACATGAAAAGTCATAACCCTATGCAGATGTAGTAACTTCAAGGGAATTTTTGTCCATCAAGATGACTTTATCTCTAGAATATTTCCTTACTAGAGTTGTAGATCATTTTTTATCTTTCCAAAGAAACTTGAAGCACCTAATTTGGATGTCTGTAGAAGAAATTATAGCCAAAATACGAACATTATTCAAAGTTGGAAAGTTGCAACTCTTTGGACAAACTCGGTGATGACTCGACATGAAAACTCTTTGTGACGACTCGATGCCATGGTGATGACTCGGCATAACTTCTAACTTGCTTCCTTTGGCTTCACAAGCTCCATATTTCATTCTAGAAAGTCCAAAGTTCTATCCATATACCAATCAAGCCTAAAAACATGTACAAACAAACATAAAAGACACTTGGGAATAAAAATAACATTTGCATAAGCAAATAACACAAAAACATAACAAAAATCAAATGAAATAATAACTAAAATACCCTAAATAACTATGCATATTTGCATTGTATCAAACTCCCCTCCACTTAGACCTTGCTTAACCTTAAGCAAGATAAGATCTAATATGAAAAAGTTAACAAAAATTTCATCTTCTCCAAAACAAATGTAGTCATCTTAGCAAATCATTTCAATTCTGAAAAAGATTAGAAAGGGATGAATTAATAATTACACTTCCAATGCTCAACAATGATAAAACAAGCAAGCTTTATAGCCAAGCAACAAATTTACCAATTTATCTCAATTTACTAAGAATAAAATCAAGAATACAAAGTCAAAGTTCTAACCAAGATACTTAGCCAAAGTGGTCACTCTTCAAACTTAGGAATTCTAGAGACAGAAGCAACCTTAAGACAATGTTAAGCACACATAGCAACTTACTTTTCTCATGGCATTTTTAGACATTTTTATTCATAAGCATATCTATTAGATGTATTCTTTTCGAATGAATGCAAATGAGGAGCAAACATAAATGCACACAACTTACTCAAAATACATCTACTTGTGATATTATACATCTCTTTCCAAATGAATGCAACTAAGGAGCATACTCAATCACACACAACTTACTCACGATGCATCACATCATAAGCATTAAATAAATAAATAAATAAATAAATATATATATATATATATATAATTTTTTTCTTTTTTTCTTTGTCCTCATCCATTATTGAAAAGAAAATTTCATATGTATTATGAATATAGTTTCCCTAAGGCTGCCTAAGTCTTTAAGAAAAACTAAGCTTAAATCCTTATTACCTTAGCCTTAAGCATAGTTAGCAAGTTGACCAAAGCATTCATAAAATTTTAAAAATAATAAAAAGAGATAAAAAGAAAAACTTATGACTTGTACTAAATGAAACTTAAAAATTTTATCAATTGAGCATAAAAACTAATTATCAATTTTAGAAAACATAATCTCAATCAAAAACCAAAAAGATTTGTACGA
The DNA here is from genome assembly GCA_947683625.1 of Mallotus nudiflorus. Taxonomy (NCBI): domain Eukaryota; kingdom Viridiplantae; phylum Streptophyta; class Magnoliopsida; order Malpighiales; family Euphorbiaceae; genus Mallotus; species Mallotus nudiflorus. The sequence continues at coordinate 48,857 of CANTUR010000067.1, forward strand.
TAACTACTTATTAAAAGATAGAAGAAGAATGAAATGTATGGTAGATGAAAATATAGCAAAATGCACTAAATGAACACCTAAACATGCAAGAAAATTAAAGCATAAACACAGATAATATCCCAAACATATGCAAAAAATATGCTAATAATAAACTACTAATATCCTAATAATATCCCTTCCCCCATACTTAAAAGCACACATTGTCCCCAATGTGAGAAAAACAAAGTAAGGAAAGGAAAATAATACTCCCTTAGTCGTCTTCTGGGGTAGGAGGTGGAGACTCGATTAGATATCTGCAGTGAGTAAAGAATTGGTTCAATTTATACTCCATCTTCCATTGACGACAAGCAAGTTGCTTTTAGTGAAACTCCATCTTATTTAATTGACATTGCATTGCAAGTTGAGGATTCAAGATTTGATCCTAAATTGGAGGGTGATCACTTGAAGAACCCAGTGCACTGTGGATAGGATATGTGAGTAAGGGAACATCACCAAGTGGTGTATTTTTCGGAAGTTCCTCATCTGGGTCACTCTCCGGTTGGTATGCTACTAGAGGTTCCTCAACCGGTGGGGTGCTATCGATTCCTCACTAATAAGATTATGAACAGGCAGGGATGAATTAAAATGTTGCATCTACCACTTCTCCTCTCATAAATGCATGGTTCGTAAAATATGAGCACTCAACAATACGAGTATAATCATCAATGTTAACATTCAAGGCCTTGGTAATAATGGTAACAACATGACCATGAGTCAAAGGTGCATCTTTACAGGAAGCACAAGTCAATAATTGGTTAAAAATCCAATATGTCCAATAAACTTATTTCTTATTATGAACACACCACATTAAAAATAGCTCTTGTGCAGAGATTCAGTTGAATTTAGTTTTATGGAAAATGACATATGCAAGCACCTTATGTAGCAACCAATATTTCAAATCCTTGATAAACATAGCTTTTCCTCTTTTAGAGTTAAATGGTGTTTGCAAATCAGTGAGAAATTTCCAAAACTCATTCAAGTTAAAAGAAGATGGGGGATCACATAACCCATCCTTTTTAAAACCAAAAACACATTACATGAATGAGTAAGTGAGTTGGTGTTTCTTTCCTTACATCCTAAATTCTAGTATTTATGAATTTTTTTAAAAAACATCCAAGGTAGTGTAAAATTCAGTAATCAAGTCATCATAAGTGTCTTCATGCAAAGAAATAAACTTCTTAAGACCACATTATGTCAACATTTGATTAAAAGTTTCAAGCATACCCACATCATTTAAGAGAGAGTTATGAATATACTTACAACCTATGATTTCCCTAAACTTGATTATTATGAACTTGGGACCTTCTTCATGGGAAAGGATTGGAAACTTAGCCTTATAAGTTGGTGCAAGATCTTCTTCTTCCTCATGGTGTTCCTCTTCCATATGTGGCCTTTTAGAAGATGATCCTCTAGTCTTTCCTATGGTGATAGTGTGGCTTGAATGAAAAATAACAATAAAAAGTAGAAAAATAGGTAGAGAATAAGAGATGAAGATGAAAAATAAAACAAAGAAAATAGGGAGAGATGGGTGGTGTGATTTGGTTAGGGTTTGTTGAAGGAGGGATGTGAAAAGCCTAAGTATGTAAATAAGAGAAAATGGGGAAGATGAAAGAACTAGAGTTGATAGAATAGAGAAGAAATGAGAACAAATTCATTTTGGATTTAATATGATGGAGATATAGGAGAGTGGTGGGTAGTCAAAGGGGTGTATTTATAAGTATAGTAGGGGTGTAAGAGTGTAAGATGTAAGTGTGTGAGAGATAGTGAAAGGGTGTGTAAGAGGTAAGTGAAAAGGTATGTATGGATGTGAAAAGGTGTGAGGAGATGTGAAAGGGCATGACCATAAATCTAAAATTTGAATTGAGTTAGAAAATAAATAGAATAAAACAAAAACATTGATAAAAGAGATATAACATGCAAAAAGCACTAATTGATGGTTATTACAAGTGTGTGCATGATTGTATATGTGAATGCATAAGAGAAGGGAGAGGGCACGAGTCGGGGCTGTAACTTTTGGATACGAGTCGTGACATGGTGATGACTTATCACCACCTCTTATGTCCTAGGTCGAGTCATCAACTACGTGATGACTTGTCACTTAATCCTTCAGTTTCGAGTCATCACTTTGTGATGACTCGTCACTTCTATGCCTTAGTGAGTCATTATGTCATAACGACTTGACATTTAAGCTTTTGGTTATGAGTTGTCCCTATGGTGACGACTCATCTCCTCTTGGTGAAAATAATACTTAGACATGAAATGAAACAATAATGCATGACTTAAACTTTATAAGAAAAGAACTAATCTAAATCCAAAAATAACATGATAAATAAAGCTTGTAAACATAAAAATATGAAATAATGAATCTAACTAATAATGAAATGAAATGACATCAAATAAAAGAATAAAATGTAGAGATATATAAAAATTAAGAAAGTAAAGATGTGTTAGTCTTACCATGCTAAATTTAAAAGTCTGTAGCTTAACCTTACCTCAATTTCATTAAGGTGTAGATAGAGAGATAGACCGGTTTAGATCAATTGCATCACCGATCAAGTAGGGTTTGAGACAATGTCCATTTACCTTAAAGATTTTCCCCTTTGCATTAGTAAGATCAATCGCACCATGAGGATAAACTTTAATAACTTTGAAAGGACCTAACCGTCATGACCTCAACTTTCCTAAAAATAACTTGAGTCTCGAATTAAAAAGGAGAACAAGCTCACTCTCGTGAATTTCCTTCTTAGATAAATGCTTATCATGCCATAACTTAGTGTGATCTTTATATAACTTTGCATTCTCATAAGCATTCATTCTTAACTCATCCAACTTATTAAGTTGAAGTAACCTCTTCCTACCAGCCTTCTTCAAATTGAAATTCAAAGCCCTTGTTGCCCAATATGCCTTATACTCTAATTCAACGGGGAGATGACATGACTTCCCATAAATTAATTGATAAGGAGTAAGGGCAATTGTGGTTTTAAAGGCTGTCCTATGCGCCCATAAAGCATCATCAAGCTTTAATGCCTAATCCTTTCTTGAAGAAGACACCATTTTCTCTAGAATCCACTTAATCTCTTTATTACTAATCTCAACCTGCCCACTTGTTTATGGGTGATCTGGAGTAGCAACCTTGTGTGTTACTCTATATTTTTTCAAGAGAGCCTTAATCACATGATTATAAAAATGGGAACCTCCATACTAATCAATGCCCTAGGAGTACTAAACTTAGGAAAAATAATTCTCTTAAGCATCTTCTTAACTACTTTAGCATCATTAGTAATAGTTGGCAATGCTTCTACCCATTTTGAAACATAATCCACCATGACCAGAATATACTTGTAACCTAAAGAGCTAGGAAATGGACTCATGAAATCTATACCCCAAACATTGAAGAGCTCAACTTCAAGGATTCCTTTTAAAGGCATCTTATGTTTCCTAATGATATTACCCATTCTTTGACATCTATCACATGTAAGAACAAACTCTCTAGCATCTTTAAATAAATTTGGCCACTAAAAACTAGATTGTAATATCTTAGATGCTGTTTTTGTTACACTAAAGTGTCCTCTAACATCCAAGGAATGGCAATGTCTTAAAACATCTTGAGCTTCATCTTAAGGAATGCATCTCCCTATTAAACCATCGGCACATCTCTTATAAAGCAAAGGCTCCTCCCAATAGTAGAATTTAATATCATGCAAAAATTTCTTTCTTTATCAATAATCTAACTCATAAAGAAGAGCACCACTCACAATATAATTTGCAATATCAGCGTACCATGGAAGTTCCTTTGATACCACACTTAGTAGATGTTCATCATGAAATGTGTCATTAATTGGCATACCATCATCATTCCTTTTTAGTCCATCTTGATCAATCCTTAATAGATGATCTGCAATAAGGTTCTCACTTCCCTTCTTATCTCTCACTTCCCAATCAAACTCTTGAAGCATCAAAATCCACCATAAGAGTCTAGGTTTTGCATCCTTCTTGCTTAGAAGATACTTAAGAGCAGTATGATCTGAATAAACAATCACCTTTTCCATACAAGATATGCTCTAAACTTTTCAAATGCATACAAAATATCAAGCAACTCCTTTTCTATAGTGGTATAGTTAATCTGAGTATCATCAAGTAGTTTGCTAGCATAGTAAATGACATAAGGCTTGCCTTCCTTCCTTTCACCCAAAATAGCCCCCACCGCAAAGTTACTAGCATCACATATTATTTCAAATGGTTGATCTCAATTAGGTGGTTGCAAGATGGTTATAGAAACAAGAGCTCTTTTCAAAGTTGAAAATGCATCAAGACATGCATCATTAAACTCAAAAACAATGCCCTTAGCAAGTAACTTACATAATGGCTTTGCTATCTTAGGAAAATCCTTGATAAATCTTCAATAGAAACCTACATGTCCAATGAAGCTCTTTATATCTTTAACACACTTTAGAGGTGGCAAATTTTCAATCACTTCTATCTTTACTTTATCAACTTCAATGCCCCTCTTTGAAACCAAGTGACCAAGAATGATTCCCTCTCATGCCATAAACTAATATTTTTCCCAATTCAAAACTAATCCATGCTCATTACACCTATCAAGAACTTTAGAAAGATTGTCTAAAAAATTAGAAAATTCAGTACCATAAACACTAAAGTCGTCCATAAAAACTTCAACACAATTGTCAAGCAGGTCACTAAATATTGAAAACATGCATCTTTGAAAAGTTATGGGTGTATTGAATAAACCAAAAGGCATATGCCTAAAGGAAAAAGTACCATATGGGCATGTAAATGTGGTCTTAGCTTGATCCCCGAGATAAATAGGAATTTGATAAAATCCACTTAGTCCATCCAAATAAAAAAAATAAGAAAAGTTGGCTAGTCTTTCAAGGACTTGGTCAATAAAAGGCAATGGAAAATGGTCCTTCCTAGTTGCTTTATTTAACTTCCTATAGTCAATACACATATTCCATCCCGTGACAGTTCTAGTAGGTATGAAATCATTAGATCCATTCCTAACAACGGTTAAGCCTCCCTTCTTTGGTACAACCTGAATAGGGCTTACCCATTTACAATCACTAATGGAATATATGATTCCATTATCAAGTAACTTAGTTACCTCTTTTCTCACCACTTCTTTGAGAGTGGGGTTTAACCGCCTTTGACCTTCAATAGAAGGCTTGGCATCGTCCTTTAAAAGAATTCTATACACACATACATTAGGACCACTACCCTTCAAATCATTAATAGAATAACCAATAGCATTATTATGACTATTCAACTCATCATATAAGGTATCAACATTATTACTAGGCAAAGATGAATTAACAATAAAAGGAAATTTAAAGTTAGAGTCAAGAAATGCATATCATCGATTTGATGGTAGGGGCTTGAGCTCCATCTTAACTTCTTCACTTGATTGAGAAAAAAAAATAAAAAAATAGAGACAGAAGAGTCCAAAAAAAATAAAAAAATAGAGACAGAAGAGTCTAATTCCGATCGAGATTGCACAATTATGATAGAAATTGGTGTAATTCAGACTGAAATTACATAATTCTGATTGAAATTATGTAATTCCAACTGGAATTACATAATTCCAGTCAGAATTATGGAATTCTAATAGGTTTTTTTTACATTTAATTACAAAAAGATCCCTAGAAGAATTTAAGTTTGCAATTAGGTCTTAAAAAAACATTACAATTTAGTCCTTGAAAACACTAAATCCTTCCTTTAAAAGATGCATTTAGACACTTAGAATTTTAAAGCTTAAGTATTGAGGACCTATTCATGATATTTTCATCATTGGAGTCCTCTATCGCATTCATAACTCATCATCCCAAAATTGGGTGTCTACAGAAGTCAATTTTTCAGGGTCTTTTGGTAATTAAAAGTTAGGATTGTTTATACAATGCCGATCGACATTATACAATGCCGATGCATTAAAAGTCCATTTTTTTTCAATTTTTTGCCTATTTTCTTAATTTTTTCATCTATTTTTCAGTGTTTTAATTGGCTAAAAAGTTAATTTTATTATTATTATTATTAGTAAAATTTTTTTACATTTTTAAAACACGCAAGGAGCTTTTAAAATCAAATTTTGTTATCGATCTGTTTTGAAGAGATAGTCTGTTCCTGTAATTATGGAAGTTAGTACGCAGACAGACTCTGCTTTAAAAATCAAAGAGTCTCCATGCATGTAGGGACAAATGAAAAGGGGATGAAAAAACCAGAGAGAAAAAACCCTAAGCGACAAGAGAATACCAGAGAGAATAACGTTAAAAAAAACCTGACTGTGCAAAAAAAAACCCTAAAATCCAGACACTACTGAGAATGCCCCGTACACCATAAACTTTGATTTCTTTTGTTCTTTCAAAGCCTTAGTTTTTCTTGATATGGTTCATTTTAATGAGGGCGATTCTTTATTCTTTTTAGTTCAAGTCCAGACTCAACAACAATTCAATTTCAACATTGAAAATCCTAGTCTAAGGGGCTAAAACAAGCATTTGCACAACACTCCATTTTCTCTTTCCCTTTTCTCTTTTAAGGGGGTTAATCTTCTCTCGAGTTGGTAAAGGATGCTGGGCCCCTTTGACCTTGGCCTATAACTCAAAGTCCATAATGGAGAGCATCTTGCTAAGGGAACCTTAACTTTTCACCGGACCATAACCACATATAATGGCCTAGTTACTTCCCCTAGGATTTTTTTTTACCCAAAGTGCTTGTTTGTTTGAATTTCCATGAGGTATTTCTATTTATAAAAGCCCAGGCCTATACCTTTGAAGCCTATTCAGGCTAATAAGGATTAGGCTAGACCTTTATATTTAGAAATGTTTTTTTTGTGCTTTTTTATTTTAAGGAGAGATTTGGCATGTGCATTGGCTCTTAATATCTCATGTTGATATAAAGGCCAAGGCAAAAAATCCTAGGAGAAGAAACTCACCATTGAACACGTGTGTGGAAGAAATAAGGTTGGAAGGTTTACCTGCATGATGGCTTGTTGATTGCTTCTTGATACTTGCTACATGCTAAGTGTTTGCTTGCTATTTGTTGCATAAACACATGCATCATGCATACATGCATACATACAGTCCATGCATCATACTAACACCTTGTTTTACAGCCATCATAGATTCATCTGGGTCTTCTCATGTCTGGGAACGAAGAGGTGGCAGATTGACCAGAACAAATCTAAGCCCAAAGTCAATAGCTTAAGAGATCCTTTAAGAACTACAGAAGAGTCCAATCAACCCACTGTACCTAGGAGCTAAACCAACTCAGACTGAACAGACTGAAATGGAATAACAACTAGAGATGTGGACCTTAGAGGACATTAAGGGAGCTTTGATGGATGACATGAGAGCTATGATGCAAGATGAACTGAGACAGGCTTTGGCTAGACTAGTGCAACCTATTGTTGAACAACTACTTGCTGCTATTATTGAATAGCCACCTGCTATAGGAGCTCCACCTATTTCTGTAGCTCCCCCACCTGCTGCTAACAATGTTGGGGGGCAACCTGCTGTTAGAAATGTGCTTGCTACTGATATGAGATTGGAAGACATTGAAAACTACATGGTAGAAAAGGCGAAGAGAGAGTCACTTGAATTGGTCCATGATCATGAGTCCAAGCAGATGCAAGCACTGACTCAAAAAATGTCCAAGATGGAAGAGCTAATTAGAGGACAAGGAATGGGATATTCTTTTGACTCTGATGATATACTACAAATGGAGGGAGATAAGCTGCCTGAAAAATTCAAAATGCCTCAACTGCAAAAATTTAATGGGAGAGGAGACCCTAGAATTCATTTGAGCCAATAAACAATAACCATGAGCACTACTAAAACACCATTAGCAGTAGTTCCTAGGCTGTTTGTACTATCACTAGAGGGAATGGTTGTAAACTAGTACCATTGGTTAGAAAAGTCAGTTAAGGTTGACTAGAAAGAACTATGTACTGCATTCTTGAAACAATATGATTATAGCACTCGATTGGAAGTGCCTATTAGGGATTTGGAGTTGACTAAGCAAAAACCCAATGAATCCTTTTCTGATTTCCTCACCAGATTCATGAATAAAGTAGGACTGATGAAAAATAAACTGGCTGAAAAGGATCAAGTTAGGATGATTGTTCATAATGTATCACCTAATTTGGTTGAAAAACTATAAATGATGAACCCAAAGACCTTCATAGATCTATATGATGACGGTCTACAAGCTAAAGAGATAGAGAATGAGAAAAAGAAGAATTCTAAAGGCTCAGCAACCCGACATTACTCAACTAGGGGCAGACAACAGGGAAGTACTAGCTGAGCTATGGAGGTACATGTAGTTTAGAAACCTCGAAGGTTCTCCAACTTCAACCAGCCACTCTCTAAAGTCCTAGAGAGACTAATCCAAAAAGGCCTACTCTGACCCTTAGCCTTTTCTAAGCCACCAAACCCAAATGTCCCTAGTTTTGACCTTAATAGTTACTGTAAATTCCACCAAGCTGCTGGCCATCCCATAGACAATTGTATTTGCTTAAAACATGAGATCCAAAACCTGATAGACTCTAAAAAAATCATTGACCCTGAAAAATCTAAATCTAACCCAAACACCAGAAACAACCCTTTCCCAGACTATCGAAATGTTCCACCACCATCCACCATGATGATCAACTCAAGGGTTAGCGAAGAAGAAGTGCTAAGCTCCTTCGAGGACCTTAACCTTATACCTAATGGAGGACCTTTTAGACAGATATAGAGAGGAGTGGAGGACTTACTGGGCCAGCTCTTAGGCAATTTTGATTATAGAGTATTCTACTCAAAACCACCCTCTGTTGATATCCCTATTGAAACAATTAAGCCCTTAGGTTGGGGAGATGAGTTTGATGATAAGCCAGTTAAAGAAGAGCTTGAAATTCCCGAACAGCCACCAAGAGGAGTTGAAGATCTGTTGGGACAACCTTCGGGCAAGTTCGATTACAAAGTATTCTATTCTAAGCCCGCTTCCGCTGACATCCCCATTGAATCGATTATGCCTACAGGGTGGGGTAATGAATTTGAGGATGAACCTTTGGCTCTTAAATAGTCTCAAGAAGGAGTTAAAGATTTTCTGAATCAACACTTAGGCAAGCTCAATATGGAAGATCTGAAAGGGAAGGAAACATGCACAATGGAAGTGTGGAAAGATAAGAAAAGGGATCGAATCATTGGAGTTATTGACATCTGGTATGACTCTGATGAGGAAAGCCTAAGTGGTTTCGATGTCTAGAGTGATGATCCTAAAGTGAATAATGTCACTATAAGTAGGAAGAATTATAAAGTAGCAAAAAAGAAAATAAAAAGAGTAACAGAAAGAGAAGAAACATAAGATGTAGAGATAGAAGAAGAACAGAAAGAGGATATGATTTTGGAACAACTGAAGAAGGCTAAGGCAAATGTCAACATTTGGGAATTACTGATGCATTTAGGTAGCCATAGAAGGGCTCTTGTCAAAGCTCTACCAAACATGAATATTGAAACAACCACTACTCCAGAGGCTATGGTTGCAAAGGTTACAAAAAAGAAACACGGGCTGATAATATTCTTAGATGATGACTTGCCTTTAGAAGGAAGAAACCATAATAAGGCATTATTTATCCCAGCTGAGGCGAGGGGAAAAAGGACTAATTTTTCTATGGTTGATGATGGTTCTGCTATTAATGTATATCCTTTGAAAATCCTGCTTAACTTAGGTTTGAAAGCTGAAGGCTTAACAGATTCAAACCTCATAATCAGAGCTTATGATGACAGCACTAGGAATGTGGAGGGGACATTCCAAGCTTTAGTTAAAATAGGACCTGTGGAATCAACCATTGAGTTTACCGTGCTGGACATTCCAGTCACTTATGCCTTATTGTTGGGATGGCCATGGTTCCATGCCTTGGGAGGGGTACCCTCAACTGTGCATCAAAAGATAAAATTCCCTTATGAAGGAGAAGTTGTGACCATAGAAGTTGGGACCAATGCTGCTGTGGCATCTATATTGGATAAATAGAAATAAGTGTGTGCATCCCCTAGTTTCCAAATTATTGGGATATTTGATGGGATTGAAATGGATCTGAGAGTAGCAAAAATGATGGAGAGCATGAATTACCGGTTTGGACAAGGATTGGGGAAGAATGAATAAGGAAGTCCAGAATTCCTAGGATTCAAAAATCAAGATGACACAACAGGATTGGGTTTTACAGGGGAAGCAAAGCCAAAAGGTAGAAGGGCAAGGAAGACATTCAATGCAAAAAAGAGGAAGCTTTATGCAAAAGTTGGTTGTTTGAGTCAGAACTTCATCAAGCCAGGGGAAGGCAAATACTATATGGGAGCTAAGGAATCAGTCAGTGTTGCTAGATTAGATGTCCCTGGGTTTGAGTTCTTCAAGGAGCAGATTATGGAGAATCTGGTGAAGGAAAACAAAGAGGAAGTGATGAAGTTGGTAGCTGAGAGGATGGGTAGTGCTACTGTTGAAGAACTGCTGTGTCTGCCACATGAAAAGGAGCCATCCCAGGATTTAGCTACTATCATTAGTAATAGTTTTATTGATGTCTTTTATGATGAAACTGATGTAATAACGTTTGGTCTTTTTTAGGACAAAAATTCTATTTTTTCCATGGTCAATGATATGAATGTTGGTTTTGCTTACTTGTGTGATGTGCATCCTAATAGTTTTGTGCATTATAATTTATATCATTCATGTATGTTTGACATTAATTCAATTTAATTTGATTCATTTAACATGGGCATAAATGATAATCCAAAGAACATTTCTATATCACATGAGGTAACTCCTGAAGAGAGGGAAAATTTTAAGAGAATATTAAAAAAAAAGAAAGGTAGTATTTGCTTGGACTTATGAGGATATGCTAGGGTTAGATAGGGAAATTACAGAGCATCACATTCCCACTTATCCAGAAATTAAACCTATTAAGCAGAAACTACGCAGGCTAAGACTGGAGTAGATTGAAAAGATATGAGAGGAAATTGCTAAAAAAATTTAGACTAATTTTCTAGAAGTAGTTGATTATCCTCAATGGTTGCAAACATAGTGTCGGTACCCAAGAAAGATGGTAAAGTGCGTATGTGTGTCGCCTTCAGGGATTTAAACAAAGCATGCCCTAAAGATGACTTCCCTTCACTCATATCGATGTAATAGTGGACAGTGCGGTGTCAAGTGCGATGTACTCCTTCATGGATGGGTTCTCTGGTTATAATCAAATAATGACGGCAGTCATGGACAAGAGCAAGACAACTTTCATTATAGAATGAGGGACATACTGTTATAAAGTAATGCCTTTTGGATTAAAAAATGCAGGTGCAACTTATTAAAGGGCAACTACCGACATGATGCACAAGGAGGTCGAGGTGTATATGGATGACATGATGGTCAAGTTAGAAACAAGAGAAGGACATTTCAAAGCTCTGGACAAGTTCTTGCTAGATTTGAGAAGTATAATCTGAGGCTCAATCCGAAGAAATGCATTTTTGGAGTTACTTCAGGAAAGCTTTTAGGGCACATAGTTAGCAGCAGAGGAATTGAAGTAGATTCATATAAAGTGAAAGCTATTCGGGAAATGCCAGCACCGAAGATAGAGAAAGAAGTGAGAGGTTTCCTTTATAGGTTACAATATATTAGTAGGTTCATTACAAAGCCTACTAATATTTGTGACCCTATCTTCAAACTCCTGAGGAAAATTAGCCTGTGAAGTGGAATGATGATTGTCAAAAGACATTTGAAACAATTAAAGAGTATCTTGCCAATCCACCTGTATTAAAACCAATGAGGCAAGGTAAGCCATTGATCTTGTATTTAGCCCTGGAAGAAAATGCAATGGGGGTAATGCTAGCATAAGAGGACCAGAAGGGATAGAGCGTACAGTCTATTATCTCAGCAAAAAGTTCCTGCCATATGAAGAAAAGTATGACATGGTAGAGAAGACATGTCTAATCATGATCTGGGCAATGAGGAAATTGAGACAGTATTTTCAGTCCTATAAGGTCTAAGGAATCTCAAAGATCAATCCTCTAAGGTATTTATTTTAGGTGCCTACTTTGATTGGAAGGATGTCTCGATGGCTAGTACTCCTAACTGAGTTTGATATAGAGTACATCACCATGAAGGTCATCAAGGGAAGGGCGGTAGCAAAATTCCTTACTCAGAATGTAGTTGAGGGCAATGAACAATTGAATTTAGAGTTTCTAGATAAGAATTTGGTAGTCCTTATGAGTGGAAACTTTACTTTGATGGAGCTATAAACAATAGAGGAGCTGGGTTAGGAGTAATTTTGGTTACGCCAGAAGGAGAGACCATATCGATGACTAAGAAATTAGACTTCAAGGTGACTAATAATATGGCTAAGCATGAAGTATGTACCTATGGAGTTGAAGCAACTCTAGCAACTGTGGTAAAGGAACTGTTAGTTTACGAGGATTCTATGGTAGTGATTAGCCAAGCAAACGAAGAATGGGAAGTGAAAGAGGAAAAGCTGAAGCCCTATATCTACTATTTGAAAGCTTTAGTGAAAAACTTCAATAAATGTCTCTTCATCCATTTGTCAAGAGACTACAATCAAATGGCAGATGCATTGGCAACACTCTCTTTGATGTGGGATAGTGTAACTAGATCAACTATGAAGCCTTTGGTAATCATGAGATCAAGAGCTCCATGTTACAAGGGTAAACAGATTATAAGTGTTCAAGTAGGGCCTGAAGAGAAACCATGGTTTTATGATGTTCAGAGGTTTATAGAAGAAGAAAAGTATCCAGATGAAGCGACTTTAAAAGAGAAATATGCCCTTCATGTTCTTGCACGTAACTATATGAGTCGTGATAGGGTATTATACAAACGAATGTTGAATGGGATGCAACTCAGGTGCCTAAAAAAGGATGAAGCTGAAGAGGTGATGCAAGAGATTCATACAAGGGCTTGCAGCTCTCATATGAACGGGATGATTCTAGCTAATAAGATACTCAGACAAGGGTATTACTGGATGAGCATGAAAAAGGATTGTATCAGAATGGTGAGACAGTTCCATCAATGTTAGGCCTATGGAAATCTTAACCATCTTCCTCCTATAGTATTGAATAGTTTATCGTCATCTTGGCCCTTTATAGCATGGGGAATTGACATCATAGGAGAAATAAGGTCGACAACATCAAATTGGCATAAGTTCATAGTTGTGGCAATAGACTACTTTTCCAGATGGGCAGAGGCTAAGTCCTTCAATGCTATGAAAGCAAAACAGATGGCGCGATTTATTAAGAAGAGCCTTATTTGTAGATATGGGGTTCCACACCACATTGTGATAGATAATGGCGTCCAATTTCAGGTAGAAACATCAGAATTATTGCAGAAGTATGGGATTGAGCATCATAAGTCCATATCACCCTCAAGCTAATGGAGCAGTAGGAGCAGCTAACAAAAATGTCAAGAAAATTCTCTTTAAAATGGTCAAGACCTATAAAGATTAGTAAGAGTTTCTTTCTTTCGCTTTATGGGGATACAGAACTACAGCTAAAATAGCCATAGGGCAAACTCCGTTCTCCTTAGTATATGGTTGTGAAGTTGTTTTGCCTATAGAAACAGAGATCAAATCATTGAGAGTAGTCATGGAAGCCAAAACTCCTAAGAGTGAATGGGCACAGAAGAGGTATGATCATCTTGTATCTCTAGACGAGAAGAGGATGAATGCTTTGTTTTATACTCAAATATACCAGAGGAGGATAGCAAGATCATTCAATAAAAAGGTGAAGCCTGGAAAGATAAAAGTCGGGGACCTGGTGTTAAAATGGTCCAGAGCAGTGGTATTTGATTCAAGAAGGAAGTTCAGACCAAACTGGGAAGGGCCATATTTAGTCAAATTGATTTTGCTGGAGGGAGTTGCAAAGATATCAGATCTAGAAGGAAATGAATTCATGGAGCCTGTTAACTTAGATCACCTTAAGAAATACTACCTGTAAAAATAAAATAAAAGTAGTATAAAGAAAATAAAGTCCGTTGATTAGAAAACCTGAAAAGGCTAGTTAGGCAAAAGTTAGGACATTCCCATTGCTCAAAAAACCTGTAAAGGGCTAGTAGGCAAAAATTAGGGAATAAAAATAAAAGAGATGGTCCCCCTAGCTAGAAAACCCACAAAGGGCTTGTTAGGCAAAAATTAGGGTAAATAAATTAGTTAGAGAAAAATGTTCAGCTAGAAAATTCGAAAGAACTAGCTGATAACAGGAGTTATATCATGTGATGTAATAAATGTACTCATTTTGGCCTTAATTAATGAATGATATTGAAATTGAATTTTTGTTCTAGCATTGCATGTTCTATCTTATTCAAAATGCATAAGTACTAGGAAGGAAAACAAAACATGAAATTTTAAAATTAGCAATATGAGACCAATTCCTAATGATGTCTTTGCTTCTTCTTTTATGACTCTTCATGTAAAGCCTGAGTCCTCTTGTATCTAGAAAATCCTAGTGGTTTGGTAGCTTGTACCACAACCCAGGTCTTGTAATTTTCATCAGTAGCTCTATAAGCATCTGAGTGTATGTTCCGCTCAAGAATCCTATGAGGCCATAAACTCTTGACCCTGTCTAGGAAATCCTGTCCGAGAGGAAAGCCTTTAAAGTCAATAAGAATAGTGACTATGAATTGTGGATGGCCATATTGACAATAAAGTTAGGAAGGAGAAAAGAAAGTCAAGAAGTGCAGCCCTGGGATAGGAACACAGTGATCATACAAGTTGAGGATCACAAACTTCAGCTTCCACCAAGGGCAAGTCCATGTAATCTCAATATCTATAACGACTTGTAACCAATTCACCCATTGGTCTATAGTGTGTCTGTCCTTCACCTTCAATGGACGAGATTGTAGTTGATGAAGCTTATACGAAGAAGGATTAGTAGGAATAACAAGAAAGCTTAGCTTCTTTTGTAACCAGATCTGAAAAATACAGAAAAATAAAATGAAAGCCCGCTAAGTTGAAACAAAAAGGTGACTTAGGAAAAAGATAGGGCAAGCCTGCTAATTTGAAAACCCAAAATGGTGACTTAGGCAAAAGTAAGGCTAAGCCTACTAAGTTGAAAATCCGAAAGGACAACTTAGGCAAAAGTTAAGGTAAAAAAAAAAGATTTGGTTACACACCTGAAGGAGAAGTAAATTGCCCGAAAGATGATGATGGGTCTGGAAGTTGTCTAACCCAATAATGGTCTTGGCAAGAATAATTGGCATAGGGTCAGACCTAGCTTCCACTTACTCTAGAATACTCACAATCCTGGTATCGGCATCTTCGTGTGTAGAGACCAAGAGGAATTGAGCATAAAAGCAGAAAGCGACCATTCTATTCCCAGTAGCACTATTCTTGCCTTTAGTCTCACATGCAGTAATTAAAGAAGACATATTGACAGTATCAGAATTATAGGCAAAAAGATGAATACTAACTGGGGGCATATCAAAGAAAGCAACAAGCCTATCCAGGAATTGCATACCTAAATCAGGTAGGGCAATAGCAGCAGTAGAGTCTAATGAGCACCCCAAGATAGCAGCAAACTCCTCAATCACAGGACACAGCTCCTCGCCATTAAACCTAAAGACATGATCTTTTAAGCTCCAGAACATTGCAGCAGCATGCAAGAAATTGTCATTTATCTTCAGATGTTGAAAAGATCTTAAGGGGTTAAGATGAAAAGGTCGAAGCCTATTCTAATCATCAACGTTAAGGATCTTGAGAAATTTCTTCATCAATTGGAGAGAAACTTGAGTCATGATGAGAATGGAGAGAACGGGATAGTGAAATTGGTTCTTTTGTGAGCCTTTTATAAAGAGAGAAGTTGAATTTGGATGGAATTGGACTTCCTCTACTGGATAGAGATAATGGATGATAAATGATAAGGATAAATGGATAGAGATAGAGGATAAATAGCATAATTATCTAATTATCATTATCCTAATTATATAATTATCTTTATTATCTAAAATCTTTATCCATTTAGTTAAAGTCTAATTTAAGGTTAAATTAAGACACATACTAGTTCAACACAGTGCATACAAACAATACATAATTCAGAACACAACAATATGATAGAAAAATTTGATAGCCTAAATTAGTCATCCTGAGCTCTAGAATCCGGCCATGGGCTCTATCCTCTGGTAGAGTCATCACGGTGAAAGATGTCCAGAGGTCTGACAGAGGAAGTCCTAGCACAATAAGGATCAATGCCTGAACCTACAAGCTGTAGGTGAAGCATCTCAATCTCGCGCTCCAAACCGCTCGAGTAGCTCTATACACATAGAAAGCACATCATGTGCATTTCATGCATAGCATACATACATTTGCATCTTTATTGTACATATACTTACCCTCCAACTATCTGTAACCTGCATAGTGAATAACCTCTGAGATGAGGCAAGTCCATGTAAATATTTCGTTTGTGTCCAAGGGACCTATTTTGTAAATTTATTAACATTAGTGTCGAGTGTATAGATTATGTAGGAAACAAGTCAAAAAAACTCTCATGAGAGGCATATGTGGGAGAATGCATCTGCTGCTCGACTGGAGTCTGAACAGTAGGAGCCTAGTAGAACATGGACCTATCTGGAAGTGAGATATCACCAAGGTAATGCTCACAAAAGCATTATCGCAACTAGTCCCAACATGCTGAGTATGATGAACAGGACTAGGTCTGGGCTCAAGACTCTCAATATCAGGAACAACCTCAGTCTCCTCATCTGCATCAATAGAAAAGCGAACCTCCTTAAACTGTAAAAAGAAGGAGTGATTCATAAGTTCTAGAACTAGAAGCTGAAATAATGAGAAATTACCTCATCATCGTCAATGAGAATATGCTCCAAGAGGCTCTCACGGATAAAATACTGATAATGTCAAGAACGCTCAAGAAAATCTGAGGCAGTATATCCCTATAGTGCATCCCTCAGCTCTGAACCTGTAAGATGCGAGCTGTAGAGCATAGAGGAAGGGACATTAGATGGAATATGATGTCGAGAAGGGCCGAAAGACTAGAGATACACTCGCTCCCTTAAATACCACATTAAACAACCATAACCAGAGAGCAGGATCCTCATAGGCTTAAGGCGAACTGCAATTACCATGAAATCATCTCGCTAGTTGTCCTCAGTGCCCTCAAACTAATCAAAGTTTATCTGCAATTTATGTAAATTAAGTCTAATCTCTATTAAACTATAATATACTAATGATTTTATTTTTTCTTACCAGGTGCCACTCGACAGTGTTCAGTTGATCACAATACGTCTGCAAAGTATTTCTGTTGCTAGCAAGGTGGGAAGAACCTCATCTTATCATCAGAGGAAAGGTCCTATTAGAACTGATTTCGTCAAAGCCTCAAATCAGCCCGATCTCTATGTTCCAGATCTAGAAGAAAGAGAATATATCAGAAAAAGGCAAAGAAAAGCAAGACTATGAAGATCAAAGGAAGGAGAACATACATGCAAGATGTGCCAAAAGCCACACATCATGACAACACCTTTATAGATAGTGTCCAGTCTATAGTAAATATAAGTGAGTGCAACAGATCCCCAATATAGTGTGGCAACTCGATCCAAGTCATGAAGAGGACCAAATAGAGCAATAGTGACCTCATGACTGGTCTCACAAAAAAGGGTCATGCCTAATAATATCAAAAGGAAACATCTCCCATTATGGACAATCTGATGAGGAGTAGAAGTATGAAGGCATTTGAATCCCTCAACTAAGGATGAAAGAAGAACATTCTTTTGATTCTTCCATGCTGGAGTGAACCTGATCAAATCTTGTACGTACTGACTCCGTGCATGATCTAGAAGACTACAATAGCTGATGTCAAATGGAACTAGGGATCCTCCAAAGGCAATCCCAATGATAGCAGAGAAACTCATAGGTGAAACGGTCAGCTCACCCACATGAGTATGAAAAGTATGGGTAGTATCCATCCATCGCTCGATCAAAGCAAACAAAGAGTAATGGTCAGACCGGCCTCAAACAGTCAGAAGTGCAGCAATGAAATGCCTGAATCTGGAGACCCAAATCAGACGTGTCACCTGCTCTGGCAATCCATGAAATAATTCCTGAGCTAGATTGAAATAGCCCGTGAACTTCATCGGATGCTAGTTTAATTTCAAAATAATAATTAATTAATCAAAGAATTTAAATTGAAAGATTTGATTAGTTAATTAATTAATTAATTAATTGACCCTAAATTTTTTTTTTGAAAAACTGATCAGCAATCTAGAATGCCGATCAGCATTCCAGATTGCCGATTAGCATTCTACTATGCCAATCGACATTAGCTAGGCCAATCAAAAATCTGGAATTTTGATTGAAATTTTAGACACCCAATCAGTCATTCGGACAACCCAGAGGCTGAATTTCATATTTTCAGAGTTTAATTTCAATTTTATCATGCATTTTCATGTTAATTTCTGACCAATATACATGTCAATCTCTACTCTAAAACTAACTCTGATTACTAATTGTACATGTGATATTTTTGCAAAAATAAATAGAAGCAAGAAAAGTTACCACATTACCCACATCTCTGCACTTATGGGTATGTAAATGAGTTAAAGGAAAGATAGTTGAGTCTTCTCGAAGTCCAAGATCATTCTGAGGAAAACAAAGAGGCAAAATCCTCTGACATTCTAAAGTCTCAACTCTCTCATGTTGTCTATATGACAAGGAGGCCATAGGATCAGACGGATTGCAAATCAGATGTCAAATGATGAAGAAATCAAAGAAAGAAAATCAATGAAAAGAGAGAAAATGAAAGGAAAGGAAAGGAAAATGAAGAAAGGAGATAATGGAATGTTACATGCAAAAAGGAAAGTATATATAAATTGGAAAATATCCACTTTGGTCCTTATACATGGATCCAAGTTCTTTCATTGCAATTTGGTCCATAATTGCATTCTGATTAGGAATATGTTCCTAATTAAATCATGACATTCATCAAATTAATAATTCATTGAATTATTAAAACTGTATAATCAATCTATGATTCTAAATTTTCTATCAAGTACAGAATGCAGAACAAGATTACATAATTCATTTTTTGCATTTTACATGCATCATTTCAATCAAAGGATTCATATGCTGCACAATATCTATGATATGAATTTTAAATGATTATGTTATGTGCTGCACAGTAGTCATAACCTTCATTATGTTTTGTACTGCATAGCAGTTATGACATAAAATTTCAAATTCATCAGTGTTAGACGTTCCACAGGAACTATAACAAATTTACAATTCAACATCACTAGATGTCCCATAGGGAATATAGTGTACATCATTAGATGTCCCATAGAAATATAACAAAATTCATTAGTGCTAGACGTTCCACAGGAACTATAACAGATTTTCAATTCAACTTCACTAAACATCCCACAGGGAATATAGTGTACATCGTTAGACATCCCACAAGGAATATAACAAAATTCATCAGTGCTAGATGTTCCACAGGAACTATAGCAGATTTTCAATTCAACTTCACTAGACGTCCCACAAGGAATATAGTGTACATCTTTGGATGTCCTATAGGGAATATAATAAAATCTCATTTTCATTAGACATCCCATAGGGAATATAGTGTACATTGTTAGACATCCTATAGGGAATATAACGAAATTCATTAGTGCTAGACGTTCCACATGAACTATAGCAAATTTTCAATTCAACTTCAATAGACGTCCTATAGGGAATATAGTGTACATTGTTAGACGTCCCATAGGGAATATAACGAAATCTTATTTTCACTAGACATCCCATAGGAAATATGGTGTGCATAGCTAGACGTCCCACAGGGAATATAACGAAATTCATCATTGCTAGATGTTCCACAGGAACTATAGCAAGTTTTCAATTTATCATCACTAGACGTCTTACAGGGAATATAGTGTGCATTGTTAGACATCCCACAGGGAATATAGTGTGCATCGTTAGACGTCCTAGAGGGAATATAATGAATTCATCATTGCTAGACATTCCATAAGAACTATAACAAGTTTTCAATTTATCATCGTTAAACATTCCACAGGGAATATAGTGAAACTCATTTTCACAAAGTCCACTAGATGTTTAGTAGGAAATATAGTGAGACTTGTCAAACATTACACCTTGATTAGCAATTTGAGCATCAATCTATTATTTAATATACAATCAAGTGTCCTAATTTCTTTCTTTCGAAATTGTGTGCTTTTATTGCTTTGCTGCAATTTGTCAAGCAAACAGTGACAAAATGGGGCAACTGTAAGCACCCAATTTAGGATGCAATTGTGCACAATTGTGATGTAAGCCCTTATGATGAAATTTATTCAAAAATTGAACTTGGTTGTCAATTTTCTAGACTTTAGGGACTAAATTGCAATATTTTTTAGGATTTGATTACAAGGAAGTCAATTTTTTAGGGGTCTTTTGGTAATTAAAAGTTGCATTCATTCGAAAAGAGATGTATGATGTCACAAGTAGATGTATTTCAAGTAAGTTGTGTGCATTTGTGTTTGCTCCTCATTTGCATTCATTCAAAAAGAATACTTCTAAATGCTTATGAATAAAAATGTTTAAAAATGCAATAAGAAAAGTAAGTAACTATGTGTGCTTAACATTGTCTCAAGGTTGCTTCTGTCTCTAGAATTCCTAAGTTTGAAGAGTAACCACTTTGGCTAAGTAGCTTGGTTAGAACTTTGACTTTGTATTCTTGATTTTATTCTTAGTAAATTGAGATAAATTAGTAAATTTCTTGCTATGCTATGAAGCTTGCTGGTTTTATTATTATTGAGCATTAGAAGTGTAATTATTAATTCATCACTTTCTAATATTTTTCAGAATTGAAATGATTTTCTAAGATGACTACATTTGTTTTGGAGAAGATGAAATTTTTGCTAACTTTTTCATATTAGATCTTATCTTGCTTGAGGGCAAGCAAGGTCTAAGTGTAGGGGAGTTTAATACAATGAAAATATGCATAGTTATTAAAGATATTTTAGTTTTTATTTCATTTGATTTTTGTTATGGTTTTGTGTTATTTGATTATACAAATGTTAATTTTATTCCCAAGTGTCTTTTATGTTTGTTTGTGTGTTTTATACATGTTTTTAGGCGTGATTGGTATATGGAAAGAACTTTGGACTTTCTAGAATGAAATATGGAGCTTATGAAGCTAAAGGAAGCAAGTTATAGGTTGTGCTAAGTCATCACCATGACATCGAGTTGTCACAGAGAGTTTTCTTGCCGAGTCATCACAGAGTTTGTCCAAAGAGTTGCAACTTTCTAGCTTTGAACAGTTTTCATATTTTGGCCATAACTTCTTCTACAGACATTTAAAGTAGGTGATTCAAGTTGATCTAGAAAGATAATATAGTGATCTACAATTTTCATGAAGGAATATTCTAAAGATAAGGTCATCTCTATGGACAAAAATGCCCTTGAAGTTACTATATCTACACGGGGTTATGACTTTTCATGTCAAAGGGTACCTTTCCAATTCTAAAAGAATTATGGTCCCTTGTAACCATATCTAAGGTCTATATGTACATCATTTTATAATTTGGAGAAAGGACAAGAGGATGAGAATTAAAGATATGATTATTAGGATTATTATGATTACTAGATAGAACAATTATAAGGAGATAAAGTCAAGAAGGAAGAAGAGAAGATTATTCTACACCAAGCAAGTGTTAAAAGATTTTAGTAAAAGGGTTTTATCTATTCTCTTTCTTTATCCCTTTTTATATGTTGCAATTTATTTTCTCTTATTGTTTTTTAAGTATGTGTCTTGGCTAAGTCTTGTATGGGAATTACAATAATGAATTAAATAAGAACTACATTTTTATCTTATATTGTTTATGGTTTAATTTCAATTAGTGCTTAATTATGTTATGTATGTTTAATCACCATATGTAACTTAGTAATCAAATTATTTATAAGGAGAATTGGATTAATGTGGTGGAATGTAATTGAGATTACTTAAGAATTGGATTTAACTTGGAGACAAGGAATTCATCTTAAAGGAATAAGAATTAGTGTAAAGTGATTAATGATTTTCTCTTGTCTTTTCATTGCCATGAAATGAATGTGGATTCTAAGAGGAAATATTTTTAATAGATGATGAGAGTTGTTTTTAAAAGATTATAGACTAATTCCCAACCAACACATTTATATGATAATTTTTCTTAAATTCTTATTTGATTCTGAATTATGATTCTCTCATATATATTTATTATAATTCTTGTTTAGTGTTAGATTTATAAATTAGTTAGTATTTAGACTTATTTGTTTTTATTATTATTCCTATTTCAATTTGTTTTGCTTATCCATCTTATTACCTATCCGGTTAATACAAACTTCCCCAAATTCCTAGTGTTCAACACCCTTCTTACTATATACTAAGTCCTAAAGACCAGGGTAATACAATTTGACCCGCTTCAAAGCTGGAAAGTTGTAACTCTTTGGACAGACTCAGTGATGACTCGGTAAAGAGTGACGACTCGGCATGAAAACTCTTTATGATGAGTTGATGCCATAGTGACTATAAGCACCCAATTTCAGGATGCAATTGTGCACAATTGCGAAGTAAGCCCCTATGATGAAATTTATTCAAAAATTGAACTTGGTTGTCAATTTTCTGGACTTTAGGGACTAAATTGCAACATTTTTTAGGATTTGATTACAAGGAAGTCAATTTTTCAGGGGTCTTTTGGTAATTAAAAGTTAGGATCAACATTTAATGCCGATCGGCATTGGTGTAATGCCGATCGGCATTGGTGTAATGCCGACCAACATTACACAATGTCGACTAATGTCGATCGACATTATACAATGTTGATGCGTTAAAAGTCCATTTTTCTTCAATTTTTGCCTATTTTCTTAATTTTTAGTCTATTTTTTAGTTTTTTAATTGGCAAAAAAGTTAATTTTATTATCATTATTATCAATAAATTTTTTTGATGTGTTCAAAACACATAAGGAGCTTTCAAAATCAAATTTTTTTATCGGTATGTTTTGAAGAGATAGTTTGTTCCTGTAATTAAGGAAGTCAATATGCAGGCAGACTCTACTTTAAAAAGCAAAGAGTCTGCGTGTGTGTAGGGACGAACAAAAAGGGGACAAAAAAACCAGAGAGAAAAAACCCTAAGCGACAAGAGAAGACCAGAGAGAACAGCGTAAAAAAAAACCTAACTATGCAAAAAAAAACCCTAAAATCCAGACGCTACTGAGAACGCCCCGTACACCTTAAACTTTGATTTCTTTTGTTCTTTCAAAGCCTTAGTTTTTCTTGATACCGTTCATTTTAACAAGGGCGATTCATTGTTCTTTTTAGTTCCAGTCCAGAATCAACAATAATTCAATTTCAACAGTGAAAATCCTAGTCTGAGGGGCTAAAACAAGCATTTGCACAACACTCCATTTTCTCTTTCCCTTCTCTCTTTTATTTCACAATATTTTTGATTGATATTTTATTATTTGATTCAGTTTTACTAATCTTTTTATTTCTGTATTTTTTTATTTTGATGTCCGAATGTGGATTGAGGAGGATGCTGCTTGTGTTTAAACTGAACAAAAGGTCCATGGAATGCCATGGAAGAACCTGTGTTGTTTTCTAGTAGAACTTAGGGTTTTATCTTTTGTTTTTTAAATTTTGGTATCCTGTGTAGTTATTTTAATTTATGGGTGTATAATTGTTTAATTTTAATTTTTGTACATAGTTTGTAATAGCCCCAGTAGTGGGAATAGTGAAAGATTTAATTTTCTGCGTTTAAAATTAATTAGTAATTAGGTTCAATTGGGTAAAAATCAATTAAAATCAATGGTGGCAGTAGCTTAATTTAGGGTTTGCATGTAATTGATTTAAGGTTTCTACAAAATCACTAAAATGTTTGTTTGATCCTTTTTTTTTATGTTTTATTTGTTTTGGGTTGTGTTTTTGGGTTTTTATATTATTTTGGGTCCCAAGCCCACGCTTAGGTCCAACTCACTTTCAATAGGCTTAAAAAAATGGTTTAGGAATTTAAATGATTAAAATCAATTTAGGCCCATTAAGTTAATTAGATTTTAGGCCCACTTAGTTAATTAAAACTTGTTTAGACTTAGCTCAGCCCACTTAATTTCATTTCTTTTAAAATAAATAGATCTAAGTCCACTTCTCATTTTAAATAAAACCAAATTAGACTTAGGCCCACTAATTTAACTTTCCTTTAAAATTGAATAGACTTAAGCCCATTCCTTAAACAAACTAAAATAAATAGATCTAAGCTCACTAATTAATAAAAAATGTAGGCCCACTATTAGTCCCTTTCAAGCTTGGTATTATAGTTATATTTTTTTAGAAAAGTGGTACATAATTCTCTCCAGTCTGCTCGGATATACTTTTCCAACCCATGATACCAATTGATAGCCATGCAACAAGTAGTAAGTTAAATAAGTCAAGTGTATATACATCCTTCTAACCTTGTTCCTCCCACACACGTATTCAATGGCGAGTCTCTTTTCCTAGGATTTTTGGTCTTAGCCTTAATATCAATAGGGAATATCAAGAACCAATATGCATGCTAAATCTCTCAAAGCAGTAAAAGCATAGAAACAATATTTCTAGGTATAAAAGATTAGCCCTATCTTTATTAGCCCAAATGAGTTTCTAAAGTGTGGGCTTGGGCTTTTATAAATAGAAATACCTCATGGAAACATTCACAAGCAATTTGGTTAATCCTAGGGGAAGTTACTAGGCCATTACATGAGCTGGGTCTAGTGAAAAAGGTTAAGGTTCCCTTAGCAAGATGCCCTCCTTTAAGACTTGAGTTACAGGCCAAGGTTAGAGGGGCCCGACATCCTTTGCAAACTTGAGAGAAGACTACTCCCCTTTAAGACTTAGGTTACAGACTCTAGTCAGATGAGCCCGGTAATCTCTCTTGAATCGAGTTAAGGCTAAGAGTGATGGTTAACTAATGTACAACTGCGTGAAACTAGTAGAATCATGGAATCATAAACCAATGCCATCAGTTAATAGGGATATGCAGAATGAATGCAAGAATAAAATAATAATTAATAAAATAATTCTAAAGAACACAAGTAGAATCAGTATCTCTTATCCCCAGTGGAGTCACCATTATAGACACGGGGTTTAGTGCGTGCCCAAGATTTTAGCAAACATGACATTGTTTGAGCTCAGGGCTCTAGATAACACACTAACCATTGTCACAAAGACATTACATGGAGATGAGGTGTCGCCACCCAAGGTAATAACTAGGACAAATAAAAATGGTGGTACTCGATTCTTTAAAAGAAAGCTAGCATCACAACCAAGAGATTCTAGATATGGAATACCAACTTCTTTTAGTCTTGTGTTCATTTAGAATTACTTTATAAATTACTATATTATCCTCTATATACATGCAATTTCATATAAACCCTTATTTAAAACAATTAACTCTAGGCAAACTAGTCATGAAAATACATGTAAACAATGCATTAATCACAATCCCTAGATTAGTCTAATCTACATTAATTTTAATTAAATGAGCTAAATCTACATGTTTTAATTTATAAGTGAGACTAAAGACTAATGGGCCTAATTCTTATTTAATTTTAATTAAGTGAACCTAAGTATATTTTCATTTAACTAAAGAAATGGGCCTATAGTCTAAAAATTTTAAAGAAATGAATTAATTAGTGGCCCTAATCTTGAATTTTTTTAACAAACAATGGGCCTAAGTCTATTTGTTTTAAAAGAAATGAGATTTATGAGTTGAGCTAAATCTAAGTTAATTTTATTAACTAAAAATGAGCCTAAGTCTAAATTAACCTAAATGGGCCTAAATTGATTTTAAAATTAATTAAACCTAAAAATCCAATTAAAAGCCTATTTATTAAATGGGTTAGAGTCTGACATAGGCTTAGGGGCCAAAACACGCAAAAATCAACAAATAAGCCCAAAAACATAAAAAATAAAAACAATCAAATAAAAAAGATCAAACATGCAATTAAATTATTTCTTCTAAACAAAACCTAATTTTAATTAACATGCAACCTAAATTAATCTATTTCCTCAATTGATTTTAATTAGGATTTACCAAATTGAACCTAATTTACTAATTAATTTTTTTTAACAACAAGAGAAAGCTAGACTTTTCATTATTCCCACTATCGGGGCTATTACAAAATCTACCAAAAATAATAAAGAAAATAAAATTAAAATTACAACCTTTGATAAAATAAATTAAATAAATTCAAAACCTAAAAAATAATAAATAAACTAAATAGAGCAAGATAAAAATTAAATCGGGATCTTTGACTTTTGGCTTTTATTCATGGTTTCTCCATGGATTTTCTTGGTTCAATCATGTATTCATCACCAGAAACATGAAACACAAAGAAAAAAAAAAGAAAATAAGATTAGAATTAATGAACAAAAAAATAAAATAATGAAAATTAAACAAAAAACACAGAAATAATAAAATCAAAAATAATAAAAAGAAAATAATGATATAAAAGAAAAGAACTAATCAAAAGAAAGGAGTAGGAGATGAGAAATGTTGTGCACCCCTCAGAATGGGATTTCACCATTTTTTGAGAAAATTGACTCTGTGTTTTTTTTATTTCTGGACTTTGAAAAAAATGTATTTTTTACTGTTAAAATGTTTTTTTTAAAACCTACAGTAGAAGGTTAGGTCTTTTCTTTCCCTCTATGTTTTTCAATAAACATTTTTTTGTTTTTTACAATAGGTACTTAGGTTTTTTTCCTCTCTCTTTTTACGTCGTCCCCCCCTTCTATGCCAATCTTTTCTTTTTATATCCCATTTGTAAGCTAACCACTTTCATGATCAAAGGAGTTATATAATTACAGTAGCTCTTATCCCTTCCTTCCCAAAAATAAGTAGGATAAGAATTTTAATTTCAAAAAAATTATACGTGCAAAAGACGCATACTAGAAGCAGAACCCCTACAGATAAATACCAAAATTAATTTATTTATTAAAAATAAATTAAATTTGGACCAATCACAATAAAAAAATATTTTTATTGAAAATTTTTAGCACCTCGGCATTATATAATGTCGATTGGTGTTGTGTAATGTTAATTGGCGTTGTGTAATGTCAATTGACATTACATAATGTGGATTGACATTGTGTAATGCCGATTGACATTACATAATTTCAATTGACATTATGTAATGCTGATTGGCATTATGCACATTTTCAAATAGGCCCCTAGAAAATTCAATTTTTTTATAATTAAACCTAAAAAATATTACAATTTAGTCCTTGAAATTGCGAAACTCAACATTAAAGGTCAATTTTTGACTAAATTTTTGTCATAGAGGCTTTTGTCACATTCATGCACAAATGCATCCTAAAATTGGGTGCTTATAGAACCATTTTAAATAATCAAAAGGTGCTTGAGTCGATCCATTTATTTTAAGACTAAACATCTTTTTGGCACATCCAGTGAGATCCTTGTATGCCTGTGCAAATGAGATCACATAAAGGCAATATAATAGCAAGCAAATCTAGTGAAAGGATTACCTCAAACAATAAGACTGATGCATCTAGTGGTCACCTTTAGGAGTATGGCCAAAATGAATTGGTGGAATCAGGGGATGAATACAATCACACTGTGCTGCCCAAAAGGCAACCCATCCTTAGTAAGGAAGATGTG
Source organism: Mallotus nudiflorus (assembly GCA_947683625.1). Classification (NCBI taxonomy): domain Eukaryota; kingdom Viridiplantae; phylum Streptophyta; class Magnoliopsida; order Malpighiales; family Euphorbiaceae; genus Mallotus; species Mallotus nudiflorus. Next base: position 76,559 of record CANTUR010000067.1, read on the forward strand.
GAGTTTCTCAGGGATGAATTTTTAAGGGAGAACCATATGCTTTTTTATAATCTTATCACCCAGATGTCAATGGTCTTAAGGCCAATTCTGGAAAGGAACGAGTAAATCCAAATGAAGTCCCAAAAGTAGTTGAAAAAGATGAACGTGAGCCTCTATCACATAGCGTCTATCCTTGATTGTAAACAAAACATTGAGTGTAATAACCCATATTATTTAAACAAATGAATATATGTACTATTATTATCAGGTTATTTTTTAGTTGCTGAGTGGTTATTGAATCGTGGTATGGTGTTAACACAATTAGTTATGAGCAATTTTCTAGTAAAAAAGAGATTAACTCATGTAATCATTAGCAATTATCTGGACTTAAAAAATGCATGGGCCAAAGTGGTAGTTTTTCTTCTTCCTCATCAATTATAGCTATTGTAGATGCAAAAATGCACATAAGCCTTTGAACTCTCTCGGATGACACTGTAGCAATGTCATATTCTTCCTCTTTGATCATTAAGCAAATGACCTCTGTTTGCCATGAAAATTGACCCACATAACCTCCTCAACATCCTCTACATTGTAGTAGTTTTTATTTTATGAAAATTGACCTAGTTTAAGTCAGTTTAACCCTTAAAATTTTGGCCTAAACTTCTGATGTTCACCATCTTTCTAACGACTTTCAACAGTTGCAACCACCACCATTGAACTTAGCTCGCTTTAAGGAGTTGAAAGAGACCAACCACACATTTGGGTGTCTCCATTTGGTGCCTCATCAAAGCTTAATTGGTAAATTTCTATTTTTAACCTGATTTATAAATCCAACTATTAATTTAGGTGGTTTTGTATGTTTTTAGCTTTCCTTTGGTGCTATGAACGCATGGATGTATTTTATGAGAATTTCAATGGGTCTCAATTGAATTCCAGTGAGGAATAATGACCATCCCAAAAAAATATGATTTTATTTTTAATAAATAGCATAAATTATGAAGATTAATTTTCATAACTTGAGCGTTTTGGTGGAAATTTCTCAATTACCATTTAAATTGTCTTGGCTCATCAAAATAATTCCTTTAACCTCAAATGTCATATTTAGGGTATTTTTAAGTCAATTTTATTAATCCTTTGATTTTAATAAATTTTCTAGAATTTTTGGAAAATTTTATGAATTTTATTTGCTATAAATATACATATTTCAAATAAATATTATTTATTATAGAGAATACTAGAGCAGGGACATTAGAGATTAGGCAGATAAGGACACATCAATATGCTCGCTCCACTTCTAAGTTAATAGTTTGAAGTGTATGATAATTTCAGTATTTAAGAATATATTGAATTTGAGATATTATTTATGTTTTGAATGTTATTAAGGTTATATTATTTATATGATTCTGATGATAATATTATTGTGGGAAATAAATGAGAATTTTTTCATTTTATTTTAATTTTTAAGTTATGGCATTCTTAAAATTTTATTGGCATATTTATTATTATAAATATATTTTTTTGGAAAATACTAGTAAAACGGGCTACCTGATGGTTGTCATCAGTACTGTGTGCACACTGGTATTAATCATTGAGTTGGACCCTTGATTGTATATGGTATGAAAGGCTCAGTTGATGTATAGCTCTCGGGTGTATGGTATGAAAGGCTTGGTTGATGCATAGCTCTCGAGCGTATAGTATTGAAAGGCTCGGTTAATGTATAGCTCTCGGGCATACTTTGATTGATTGTTTACTGGGACTGGTAGCTCAGTTGATGTGTAGTTCTTAGGAATCACTAGTAAATATTTGGAATAAGAGATTAACTATGACTAGTAGCTCGGTGCAAGCTTATCTCTCAAGAACTGGCAGTCCTTAGATGAATAAGAGAGCTAATTGGCTTTTAGATTTATGGTTTAGGGTTCTACCATAATTTTTCAGTTAAAGACATTTTAAATAAAAATTATTTTTATTCCAAGAGTGTCTATGAAATTTTATGAAATATGATTTATAAATCATATTTATAAATATGATTTATAAATGTGATTTTTGTAAACTAATGGTTTTTAAATATTAAATTATAAATAGTATATTTCTATAAATTATTTTAATAAAGTAAAATTTTGAAACAACATGTATTTCCTTATATTAGATTACTCAATGAGGTCTGACTCCCTTTAATTATATTTTGCAAGATCTTGGGAGTTATCTGTTAGTTCTTCTCTCATACGCCATACTCATTCTTCACTAATTGCTTTATGTAGGTTATAGTAGTGTTATTAAAATTATTATGGAATAATTTTTAGATAATCTAAACATGCAATAATATTGGAAGATTTGATATTATTGTAATTGTATTGGTAACTGTACTACAGTGTAATGTGTATTCTTAAATACTTATTGATAAGTTGTGTTATGGTGATATTGAAGTTATGATGATTGAGTATTTATTATTGGAAGTATATTTCTTTGATTTACAAGTTTTGGCTTGTTTATGGTACATAGGAAACTCTTCTGAATTTTTGTTAAAATTTTAAAATGGTTATTTTTATTATGATAAATCTTTTAGGCTTACTACAGGTTTTAGAAGCTTCATGCTTTCCCATTCCCTAGTGCTAGTCATGTACCCAAGGGGTTCGGGTCGTGACAAAGTTGGTACCATAGCAATGGTTCATTCTTTGCTCTTTTGGTTGCTATTGTTTATCTTTTCTTAAAACTACTGGCTTGATTAGGTTGATAATTATCATTTATTGTCATCACTATTTTTAAAGTTCCGAGTATATGTTAGCATTTTTGTTACGTCTTGAATTTTATTTCAGTGTTTTTTTTATAATGAGGTGAATGTGAACTACTTTTACTGTAGATGCAGCATATGGTGATGTTGAAAAGTCCTTTTAGGATGAAACTCCTCCCCCTCCCCCATAAGGTAGAAGAACGAGCAGACCTAGAGTAGCACAAAGCAGAGGCGAGAGCAATAGCTGCAAGCAGAATAAAAAGCTCTTGAGATACATCCTACAACTTTTGTAGCTGGTGTAACTGGAATTAACCAAGGCTTTGCAACACTTAACCAAGCTATTCCATTAGTACAATATATGTTACAACAGAGGAATCAGGGAATGTATGATGTAGATGCAACCTTGTTGTATTCAAGAGTTGGGAGAGTTCCATTTGATGGTATTAGAGATGCGTTAGATTTTATAAACATCATCGAGGCTAGAACCAGGAGAGGGTACATAGATTACTAAAGGATAATGATTGTGAAGTTATCAATACAAGTTACAGCTCAGAACTAGTTTATGCAGTCAATCTAGCCATTTATGACTACTATGGCATGGTTGGAGTTTAAGGAGCAGTTCTTGAGATATTTTGATCCATCTTTAATGAGAGATAATTATAGATGGAAGCTATTGCATATAGCCAGAGGTGATCGATCAATTGAGGAGTACACCTATGAGTTCTTCAGGCCGTCATGTCTTATTATGGATATGGTGCAAGATGAAAGGAGAGCAGTGGCATTATTTATGACAAGGTTATGCCCAGCCTATATAGGTATCTAGATTGAGGATCGAAGGTTAGAGAGTGTCATTAAGGAGGCTAGGAAGCATGAGAGGTGACACATCAAATATGGGACTATACCTGATCCTTATGAGAGTGGTAGCACTATGACAGAATTAGCCTAAGGGGTTCAGTGGCCTTGTGGAGGAGGTAGAGAAAAAGGCGTATATGAGTAAGAATAGCCTTATTGCTCATAGAGATAATGATCATCATGTTGGAGTGGGCAATGTGTTCATCAACTTAGTCAAAATGAGCATTGAAATTGGATTCCATCAAGCTCATTCTACTAAAGAGTTTCCCAACCCATTGAGGTTCATCTCCAAAATCTTGAGCACCTTAAGTTGATGTCCCTTCACTTATTGTCCTTTTCCTTGAAGGAGCCCATAAGTTTGAAGTTCTTATTCTCCACCAATCTCTTGACCTTTTTGCTCTTATAATTCTTAAAACATAGTGTCAATATGTTCACTTCCTCCAAGATCATGCTTCTAAACCCAAATATCATTAATAGAGGTGAATTGTTTAGATTTTTTTATAAAATTTTCATCAAGGAGCATAGGTTTAGTAGAGGGTAAATAATCAAGATCAACATTATAAATTGAGCTAATATTGTGATAATTCTACCAATACAAATTGCATCGATGTTACTATCACTAATTAACCAAATTACCCATTATAAAAATCTCCCCAAAGCAATCTTTTCATAATGACAAAGACAGTAGAGGATGAAAACATCATCAAGAAAGGGTTTCATTGGAGAGATCTCTACCATTAATAGAGTAAGTAAGGAAATGGTGTACATTCCAAAGATCTTTAGATTTAAGATGAGAAGTTTTAGTATGTTCGATAGAGAATTTGGGAGCATTAGGAACCTTGATCTCAGTCCACAAGGAGGAAGCAAGCCAATGAGCTTTTACTTGAACATGTCTCTTTTATGAAAAACCAAAAAGAGCATCAAACTCTTGATGTGTCATGAAACGTTCTCGTCCTCCCAACTTGAATCTTATGGAAAAATAGGGGTTATCATGATCATACATGATGGAACAAAGAGTGTATGATGAAAGAAATTCAACAGTGAGAAATGGATAAGAGGGAAGAAATTTAAAAGCAAAATCATATATCCTACCTCTTAAAAGAAGTTTCTTGACTTCATCATAGCACCTAATTGCCTTGAGGGTTGGTTCATCCATGAAGTGAGAAGGAATAAAATATCTCTTTCGGAATTATGACACTCTTTTCTTGAAATCTTGAGTGGAATAAGAAAAAGGAGAGTGTTTCCTCTTTAGCTTTTCCTTCTTTGAAGAAGGATCTTGAGAAGAAGAAGGAACTTTGCTTGGTTTCTTAAGAGTCATAATGAGAGAAGGAAGAATTTCAAAGAAAAACTTAAGAGAGAATAGATGAAATTGTAGAGAAATATAAGTGAGTTAAGAGTGAAAAAATCAATTAAAAAGGTAGAGTATTTATAGACATGGATGAGGAAGAGAAAGAGGTTCAAATTTGAATTTGAATAAAAAAATAACCTAAAAAACCATTCCTGATAAGGATTTATGAATAAAACTAGTGCTCAAAATTCAAAATTCAAAATCCTTATCTTGTTAAGAGCTACGTCCCGATCGGGACATGCTCTAATCCCGATCAGGACATAGTGTCTCCAGTGATATCTTGATCGGGATATCATTCGAGATCAGTTCTATCAAAATACTAAAAATGAAAAAATTAAGTCCCGATCAGGACTAGTGTGGTCCCGGGCGGGACTAGGTCCCTGAATTCAAAAGATTGTAAAATCTTTGCAATTAAGACCAAAATTCTTTATAATTAAGCCCTTACAAATTAATTGTGTATATATTTTGAATTGATTGAAGATTTTAGGGAATTTTATATGAGAATTTAAAATAGACTCATTTAAAGAGGGAACTATTTTGCTAAATTGAAATAATCAATTTATTAAATATAATTCAATAATTAATTATTCACTTGCAAGATAAGAAGGAATAGAAAAAAATATCAAAACCCTTTTAATTTTTTTTAAAAAATAAGATAAAAATCAAAACATTCAATTATCAAAACACTTAAAACAATCAAATAAACACAATATCATTTCACATGAAAATTATGAAATTCAACAATCAATCCAATCATTAATTAAGCAATTAAACAATCAATTTATGACAAACTAAAACCATCAATCGTGCCAAGTTCATGCTTAATAGAGTTTAATCTCTGTTTATTAAAAGGTTTGGTGAAGATATCTACAAGCTGATTATTTATATCGATAAATTCAAGTGAGATATCACCATTTTGAACATGATCACATAAGAAATGATGTCTAATATCTATATGCTTAGTTCTAGAATGTTGAATGGGATTTTTGCTAAGGTTTATAGCACTTGCATTGTCACATTTGATAGGAATGTGATCAAGTTTAATGCCATAGGCCAACAATTGTTTTTTTTGCCATAAAACTTATGAACAATAAAGACTTGCTGTAATATATTCTGCTTCAACAGTGGACGAGAAAACTGAAACGTATTTCTTACTAAACTAAGAAACTATACATTGTCCTCAAAATTGACAAGTTTTAGAAGTTCTCTTTCTATCTAGTAAACTCCCAGCAAAGTCTGCATCTGAATAACTAATAAAATCAAAGTTAAAACTCCTAGGATACCAAAGTCCTAAATGCATCATTCTACAAAGATATTTGAAAACTCTTTTGATTGCATTTAAATGAGACTCTCTAGGACTAAATTGAAACCTAGCACATAAGCATATAGCAAACATAATATTAGGTCTACTAGCAATTAAAAAAAAAAAGGATATGATCATACCTCTAAATTACTTTTCATCAACCGACTTGCCATTCTCATCGTTGTTGAGTTTGGTGGTGGTACTCATTGGAGTTTTGCTTGACTTAACTCCATCCATGCCAACCGTCTTGAGAATGTCTATTGCATATTTAGTTAAATTGATGAATATCCCATTCGTACATTGCTTGATTTGTAGTCTAAGGAAGAATTTGAGTTCACCTAACATGCTTATTTTATATTATCCTTGCATCAACTTAGAAAATTATCACACAAGCAAAGGCTAGTAGCACCAAAAAAATGTCATCAACATATATTTGAACAATTAATAAATCATGCTTGGATTTCTTTATGAAAAGCGTTTTGTTAACTTTTCCTTTAGAGAAACCTTTCTCTAATAGAAAGTTACTCAATCTTTCATATTAAGCTCTTAGAGTTTGTTTCAATTCATATAATGCTTTTGAAAGTTTAAATATATGATTAGAAAAATCAAAACTTTTAAAACCTGAAGGTTGTTCAACATAAACCTCTTCTTTAATAAAACCATTTAAAAATGCACTTTTAACATCCATTTGAAAAAGTTTAAAATCCATGAATGATGCAAATGCAAATAGCATCATAATAGATTCTAACCTTTCAATAGGGGCAAAGGTTTCATCATAATCAATACCTTCCTCTTAATTATAACCTTTAGCTATAAGTCTAGCTTTGTTCCTAGTTATGACATCTTGTTCATTTATCTTATTTCTAAACACCCATTTGGTGTCAATAATAAAATGATGCTTTGGTCTAGGAACTAAAGTCCAAACTTTGTTTCTCTAAAATTGATTTAACTCTTCTTGCATAGCAAGGACCCAAAATTCATCAGTCAATGCATCATTAATATTTTTAGGCTAAATTAATAATATACTTAAGTTTAGATATAGTAGTTACCCCTTTATAGTGTCACCTATAATAAGGTATTAAGGATGAGCTTTCTTGAATTTCCAATCCTTTGTAAGATCGTCCTTCAATATGAGTTGAGGTATTTCCCTATCTTCTTTCTTTCTAGGATCTTCAGGCTCCAAAGGTTTGCTAGAATTTTATTTTTAAGTCTTTTCTTCCACAAGTTGACCTACATTATCATCAATACTAAAAGCAACTTTTCTAAGATCAAGTGAGTTTAATTCATGAAATACAACATGCATTGACTCTTAAACTACTAGAGTTCTTTTATTAAACACTCTATATGCCTTACTAGAAGTAGAATAGCCTAGGAAAATTCCTTCATTGGCTTTAAAATCAAATTTTCCAAGATTGTCCATGGTGTTTAATATAAAGCACTTGCATCCAAATACTCTAAGATATGAGATTTTGGGGTTTATATTGTTCCAAAGCTCATAAGAAGTTTTATTTAAAATTGGTCTTTTGAAAACTCTATTTGAAATGTAGCAATATATGTTAATGGCTTCTACCCAAAAGTATAATGGTAAATTATACTCATAAAGCATTGTTCTAGCCATTTCCACTAGAGTTCTATTTTTCCTTCCAACTACTCCATTTTGTTAAGTTCTAGGAGAGGAAAATGTATATAAAATACCATTTTCATTGCAAAATTTGAAAAATTCATGTTCAAACTTGGTTCTATGATCACTTTTAATGGAAGAAATACAAAAACCTTTTTCTTTTTTTAACTCTCTTTGAAAAATTTTCAAAAGCTTTGATGCATCATTCTCATGAGTAAAGAAACACTCCCAAATGTATCTAGAGTAATCATCAACCAATACATATGCATAGTGCATACCACCGAGACTAGTAACTATAGTTTGTCTAAATAAATTCACATGTATAAGTTCAAATGGTCTAAAAGTTGACACTACATTCTTAAGCTTATCTGAAGACTTGGATTGTTTTCCCTTTTGATAGGCATCATAAGGTTTATGCTTAGTGAGTTTAAGGTTTGGTAAATCAATCACAAGTTCATGCTTACAAAGATCATTCAAAAGTTCAAAGTTTGTATGTCCTAACCTTCTAGGCCATGTCCATGTGTCATGGGAAATAGACATTAAGCATTTAATGTCTTTGTTATCAACCTTACTTAAGTCAATTACATAGACATTTTCTACTCTTTCACCACTAAAAATTACTTTGTTTTCATTAAAACTACTAATAAAGCAATTTTTAGGATAGAAAGTGACTTTATTTCCCATATCACACAATTGACTTATACTAAGCAAATTATGTTTAAGACCATCAACAAGTAGCATACGATGTATAGATAAGGATTGAGGAATACTAATTTCTCCAATGCCTACTATCTTTCCTTTGGCATTGTCCCTGAATGTGACATGTCCTTCATCCTTTACGTCAAGCTTATTGAATTACTCCGTATCTCTCGTTATGTGCCTTGAACATCCACTATTAAGATACCATTTGCTTTTTGTTCTTGTGGATTTCAAGCACACCTACACAAAATAATTTAAGTATTCTTTTAAACCTAAACCTTTTTTAGTATAGGTTGGTTAGTCTCAAGATAATCCAATGGAAGCAAATTCATGTATAGTTTTCTATAGAAGAACACATTGTTAGTGTGTCCATTGATCATGCAATATGAACATACAATGCTTTCAAATTTATTTCTCCTAGGATGATATGGTTTCCTAGTGTATGAAACATGCCTTTTGTGTTGTGGTAGTGTACGTCCCCTAAAAATATTTTGAGTCATACTGTGAGACATGCATTGACAATGATATTGTGTATTTTGATAGGTTTGTGCTACATGTTTATGAGAATTATGTTATGTAGCATGCTTAGGAGTGTTGTGTCTAGTGTATATATAAGCATGTTTGAGTTGTGCTTTTCTAGCATGAGAATTACCTCTTTGTGTCATATAGGATTGAGTCTTATGAAACTTCCCTTTAATATTGAAAGCTTAAGTCTTATTCAGTTTAGAGGTAGAAAGAGTGAAATCATGTAAGGATTTAACAAAATTAATATGTGATGATGATGAGGACGAAGGCATTTGATTTTCATATCTGATTCCATAAGTGTTACCAGGGAGTTTTTGAGAGTCAAGTAGACTATCTAAGCTCCCCTTTCCTCTTTTGAATTTGGAAATGGAATTTCTTAACTCTATTACTTCATTAGAAAGCTTAATATTTTGATCACTTGCTTTCTTGAGTTGCTCTTCCAAGGAATTTAAAGATTTTAAATCATAAGCAAGTTTTTCATTTAATTTAACAAGCTTAGCAAAATCATTCTTCAAACTTTCAAATTCCTTGGTCAAGTTAGTTAACTCATGCTTATAATACATCTTCTCAAATAATAAGCTTTTGTATTTAAGTAAGAGTTTGCTTATAATAGAGCTCTCATCATCATCATCATCATCATTATCATAATCATAATAATCATCATAAGGAAGTAGGTGATACCTCATTTTCACTTTTAGAGCCATGAAGCAAAGATTAGTTACTTCTTATTGTTCCTCTTCCTCTTTGAATTTGGAGGAGTCATCCCAAGTAGCTTTGAAGACCTTCTTTTTATCCTTTTCTCTATTATTCTTGAATTTTAGTTTAGGGCACTCACTTCGGATGTGACCCTATTTCTTACATTCATAGCAAGTCACCTCTTTAGTTTTCTTCTTACCTTCTCATTCAAACTTCTTGTTGAAGTCCCTTATTCTTAAAGAATTTTTCTTTTTCAAGAAATTTTTAAAATTTCTATTAAGCATGGCAATATCACCATCTTCATTACTAGAATCTTTAATTCTTTCCTCTTCTCTATCTTCTTAAAGAGCTCTTAGTGCTATGGTCTTTTTATTCTCTTCCTTATGTTCTTACTCTTCACCTCTTGGTTTAAGTGTAAGCTCATGTGTTGGAACCTTCCAGTAATCATACCAGTTGAAGGGTAGAGACGTTTTAAGCTTCCTTAATTAAGGTGACCTGAAATTCTCAATCCTTCTTAGTTAGCATTCTTAGAATCTTATTATTCACCTCTTTTTTAGAGAAATGCTTTCCAAGTTTCTTTAGAGTTATGAGAAGAGCATTGAGTTGATTAGTCATCTCCGTGATTGACTTATAAGGCTCTATCTTGAAGAGCTCGTATTTATACATGTAAATTTGAACCTTCTTACTTCTAACTTACACATTGCCTTCATAATGGTTTTCCAAGGTCTCTCATATTTCCTTGGCCAAATATAATATTGAAGCCTACCTTTTTCTTCTCTTGTCATAGAAGAGAGTAGAGTGATCATGGCCTTTTTGTTCTTGTAGTTTTCTTCCTTTTCTTCATTGCTCCATTCATTTCTTGATAGAATTATTTGCACACCATCAATGGTAGCTTTTACTGGTTGCCAACCTTTGAGAACAACTTCCTAAAGTCTAATGGAATCATAATCTAGATAAAGCTCCATTTTAAATTTTCAATGAGGATAGTCACTACCATCGAAGAATGGTCTAAGTGAAGAAAATTTTTGAAGTTCACTCTCCATAGCAATTAAGTTCTTAGAATCCAAGCTCTGATACCAATTAAAAGTGCCTTAGGGGGGGAGTGAATAGGGCTATTAAACATAAATAGGAAATTAAAAGGATTCTAACAAGAATTAAAAGAATGTTGAGAAGGAAGAATGATGAACACAAGAATTTAAAGAGTTCAAATTCTTAATAATCCTACGTCTCCACCTAACTTATTCGAAAGTTAGGATTTTGAATTACCATAATCTATTCCCCTAAATTTGATTCTTACAACTTGAGTTTAAGGCTCAACTTAAACCTTAGTACTTGGGTTTTCAAGGATCATTCAAAAAACCAATACACAAGTGTTTTTAAGGCTTACACTAAAATTGAATTCCCATATGTTATAATGGCTAAACACTTAAACCAATTCCTTTAGAATAGAATCTCACTTCCCACTTTCTAATCCTAGAAAATAAAGGAATAAGAATTTCTATTCTAACACTCACCAACTCTCACAAGAGTTATACAAATATAAAAATTGTTTAAAAGAGCTTTTGAGAGCTTAATTGAATGCTTAAGATAGAGTGAATGATAAACAAGTTTCTTAACCTTTAAAATGATCTTTAAAGGTTATATTTATACTTGAGCAATTCAATTATAGCTATTGGAAGCAGTAATTTCATTTTCAATAAATTCAAAGTCCATTTAAATGTAATTTGGACTTTTAAGCTAAAATTACACTAGTCCCGATTTGGATTGCATCAGTCCTGGTCGGGATGCCTTAGAAGTAGTCATTTGTAGCCATTTAGATTTAAATTTTCTCTAGTCTCAAGCATGTCCCAGTCAGGATGGAGCTTGGGATTAGTTATGCCAAAAAATTAAAAATTTATAGAAAATGTTCCTGGTCCTGACCATTGGTCCCAGTTAAGACTGCCTAGTCTCGGGCACAATCTTGGTTGGGACCGAGCTTAGGATAAATATTGTCTAATGGCTCATTTTTCACATTTTGAGCAATTTGGTCTCGGACTTGATCCGGGTCATGACTATGCATGTGACCATTGTCCTGAGTATTTTTTTATATTTCTTCTCGATTTTGACTTCTAAAGGAGTCCTAACTTATACACACTTGAAAAAAACACATTAGATGCTCAAAATTAAGTTTGTTAAGATAAACATTAACATTGATAATTGTTAAGGTCAACATATTAGTTAACTTCAACTCTAGTGTTCACTTTACCTTCAAAGAATGAAGGGTATACCATATATTGTGATGCTTCTTGAGTAGGACTGAGTTATGTATTAATGCCGAATGGAAGAGTGATTACTTATGCTTCATGTTAGTTAAAGAATCATGAGTATAACTGTCCTACTCATGATTTAGAAATGGTCACAGTGGTTTTTACATTGAAGATTTAGAGGCATTACTTATGTGGTGTAACTTTTGAAATATACTCTGACCACAAAGTATATTTTCTAGTAGAGAGATTTGAATTTGAGACAAAGAAGATGAATGGAACTTTTGAAAGACTATGATTTCTCTATTCTGTACCATTTAGGTAAGGCTAATGTGGTGGTTGGTGCATTAAGCATAAATTTAACAGGAAACTTTGCTCACAATAGCATAAAAAAGGAGGCTAATCATTAAAGAATTACATGAGCTAATTGATCAAGGGTTACAATGGAAGGTGTTGACCTTAAAAATAATCAATATTAATTTTGATCTTAACAAAATTAATTTTGAGAATTTAATTTGTTTGTTTAAGTGTGTATAAGTTAGGACTCTATTGGAAGTTAAAATGAAGTATGAATATCTTGGGTTGATTCGACCTCTGAGATTCAATAAGGCTTTTGACATCCTTAGAGCTTTATAATTAGAAAGATATCTTCTCCAAATTTAAATTAGACATCTTGAGCTTTTTGAATTGGGCTTACTTGTTGAAATCTGAGTTCATTTGGGTATGCAAATATTGATTCAAAATCAATATATGCAGTCTACCATTTTAGATTGCATAACTCTTAGTACTTTGGACATATCTTAAGCTACAGAAGTCAAATTGAGTTGATTCAAAATGATATATAAATATAATAAAAATATCTATAACTTGTATGAAAAAGGAATAGGTAAATTTGAAGTATAAAATATAAAATTATAGCATCAACTCGTGCACAACTGTCTAACAGTAGTCTACCATTTTAGATTGCACATCTCTTAGTATTTTGGACATATCTTGAGGTAAAGAAGTCAAATTTAGGTGATTAAAAATTATATGTAAAGCTAAGTCAAATATCTAAAAAAATTTTGAAAAATTGATAAGCAAATTCTAACTTCTACAATATAAAATCACAGTTTTAACTCATGTATAGCTGTCTAATAGTAGTTTGCATTTTAGATTATATAACCCTTAGTATTTTAAATGTATATTGAGCTACGGAACTCCAAATGAGATGATTCAAAATGATTTATAAGGATAAGTCAAATATCTACAACTTTTGTGAAGAAAGATTGGGAAAATTCAAATGTCTCTAGTAGTAAATCATGGCTTCAATCCTTGTACAGTTGTTTGACAGTATTACTTTCAATAATTCAAAATTATAAATGTTGGATTCAAAATATAGATGTTGGACACATTATTTGCACCTCGAACAATTATATTTTTTATTTTTTATCTATATAAAAACCTCTAGAGCTTAGTGGAAGTGAAGACATTTTTTCTTATTATCATTCTTTATCTTAACATTCATTGAAGCTCTCAAATTCTTAAATATTCACTCTTTGTTTATAACTCTTATGAGAGTTGGTTATGTGTTAGAAATAGAATTTATCTTCATTTGAAATCATGAGATAGATTAGTAGGGAAGTGAGATTTATTTCTAAAGGAATTGATCTAAGTATTGTCCATTAAAACACTTAGGATTTGGTTTTTAGAGTGAGTCTTGAAAACTCATGTTGTAAGGTTATAAGAGTGAGCCATAAAAATCTTGTGTAATCTTAATCTTATGAATAAGATTATGGGTGATTAAAATCCTAAATTAGGGATAAGTTAGGTGGAGACATAGGATTGTTGTTGAATATGAACTCCTTAAATCATTGTGTTCTTCATTCTTCCTTCTCAACATTCTTTCAATTCTTACAAAGAATTATTTTTAATTCTGATTTTTATATAATAGCCCTATTCACCACCACCCCTCTAGGGCTTTTTAAATTAGTATCAGAGTTTGAATTCTATGAACTTCATTGCTAGAATAAAAGATCATGGGTAGTGAATTACAAAATATTTCTTCACTTAGACCATTCTTTGATGGTAATGACAATCCTTATTGGAAGTTCAAAATGGAGCTATACCTTGATTTTAATTCCATCAAACTTTGGGATATTGTCCTAAAAGTTTAGGAACCACCTACAACTACCATTGATGGTGTGGTAACTACTCTAGCAAGGAGTCAATGGAACAACCAGCAAAACGAAGAAAATCATAAAAATAAAAATGCAATGATCACTCTAGTCTCTTCTATGATAAGGGAAGAAGGAGGCAAGCTTCAACATTGCATGTCGGCTAAGGAAATGTGGAAGACCTTAGAAAATTATTATAAAGGCAATGTGTAAGTTAGAAGTAAGAAGGTTCAACTTCACATGTATGAATATGAACTTTTTAAGATAAAGCCTCATGAGTCAATCACAGAGATGACAAATCGACTCAATGCTCTTATCACGACCCTTAAGAAACTTGGAAAGTATTTCTCCAAAGAATAAGTAAACAATGAGATTCTACGAATCCTACCTAAGAAGGATTGAAAAATTCCATTGAGAAACTCATGAAGGGAAAAGAATCTTTGAATAATATTCTTGGCACTTAAAAATTCCATGGAGATATACATGGAATTAGATATACCAATGGAATAGCTTCCTCATCACATATTAATTTTATTAAAGCCTTAAATAATTCTACTCCTACCTTAAAAAAAATTGAGACTCAAGCTTTTAAAGCTAAAAGATCTCATGTGTCAAACACTCAAGGAAAATTTTATAAGACTTAACCATATTTGACATAAAGAGGTAAGCATCATGCTAGGAAAACACAGCCTAAACATGCTTATATATACACTAAACACAACACTCATAAGCATGTTGCACAACATAATGCACCTAGACATATTGCACAATCCTATCAAAATACACATTGTTTATAACTTAAAAGAACTTTAGGAGACACACACCACAACATCAATAAAGGCATGCTTCACAAATTAGGAAAGCATATCCTTCTAGGAGAAATAAGTTTATAAATGTTGAATGCACATATTGCATTATCAAAGGACATACCAATAATGTGTGCTTCTATAGAAGGCTGCACATGAACTTGCTTCCTACAAACTATCTTCAAACTAACCAACCTAGACTAAAAAAGGTTTGGGTTCAAAAGAATACTTAAGTTATCTTGTATAGGTGTGCTTAAAGTCCATAAGATAAAAAAGCAAATGGTATCTTGATAGTGGATGCTCAAGGCACATGACGGGAGACAAGGAGCAATTCAACAAGCTTGATACTAAGGATAGAGGACAAGTTACTTTCGGGGACAATGCAAAATTAAAGATTATTGGCATTGGAGAAATTAGTAATCTCAATTCTTAACTATACACTATGTGTTGCTTATTGATGGTCTTAAACATAACTTGTTTAGTATAATTCAATTATGCGATATAGGAAATAAGGTCACTTTCTATCCTAATTGCTTTATTAGTAGTCTTAATGAAGACAAAGTAATTTTTAATGGTGAAAGAGTTGATAATGTTTATGTTATTGATTTGAATAAGATTGATAACAAAGATATTAAATGCTTGATGTCAATTTCCATGACACATTGACATGGCATAAAAGGTTAGGACATGCAAATTTTGAGCTATTAAATGATGTTTGTAAACATCAACTTATAATTGGTTTGCCTAAGCTTGAATTCATTAAGACTAAACCTTGTAATGCTTGCAAAAGGGAAAATAATCCAAGTCCTCATTTAAGCTAAAAAATATAGTGTCCACTTCTAGGCCACTTGAACTTATACATATGGATTTGTTTGGACCAACTAGAGTTGCTAGTCTCAGTGGTATGCACTATGCATATGTATTGGTTAATGATTACTCTAAATTTACTTGGGTATATTTCCTTGCTCATAAGAATCATACATTTAAATCTTTTTAAAATTTTGTAAAAATAGTTCAAAAAGAAAAAAGGTTTTTGTATTTCTTCTATTAGAAGTGATCATGGAACTAAATTTGAAAATGAATTTTTTAAAACTTTTTATGATGAAAATGGTATTTCACATACATTCTTTTCTCCTAAAACTCCTCAAAAAAATATGGTAGTTGAAAGGAAAAAACAAACTCTTATGGAAATGGCTAGAACAATGCTTAATGAGTATAATATGCCTCTATACTTTTGGACGGAAGCCATTAACACGTCTTGCTACATTTCAAATAGAGTTTTCAAAAGACCAATTTTGAATAAAACTTTATTGACCATTTACATGATCAAACTCTTAATTTTGGACTTTGACAAACAATTTTGATACTAATGATTTCAACTAAGTGTGTATAAAACTATATACCAAAAATATACATTTTTGGATATACAATGATTTTTTGGGCAAATTCGACCTCTGAGATCTAATAAGGTTTTTGGTATTCTTAGAGATTTATAATGAGAAAATGATCCTCTTAAATTTTAAATTATACATCTTAAGCTTTCTAAATTGAGCTTACTTGTCAAAATGGGAGCTCATTTGTGTATGGAAATCTTGAGTTGAAGTCAACATATGCAGCTTTCATTTTAGGTTGTATAGATCTTAGTATTTCAGCAATATCTTGAGCTACAGATGTCCAATTTAAGTGATTAAAAGTTTTATGGAAATATAAGACAATTATCTATAACTTTTATGAAGAATTTTTAGGCAAATTCGATTATCTTCAATCCCGTTCATGAGCATCTTATGAGCTGGTCATGAGATATCCTTAAATAGTGCCTTAGGAGCTCATTTTTAGAAAAATAGGCAGAACTCCTCATGATCATGAGCCACTCATGAGCACACCACTAACAACATTCAATGGATATTTTTTAATGCAATAGTCATCAAATGGATGCTCACAAGCCAAAATGGCTTCCTCACAATCCTAAGCATTACTTAAGCTGTAAAAAGTCCAAGATTGATTCAAAATCAATTATAGACATTGGAGATATATTTGATACATCCAATAGCCATAGTTTTTAATTTTTATCTATGCAAACACTCCATAGAATTCAATTGAAAAAAAAAAGAAACTTGTTTATCATTCATTCTTTCTTAAGCATTCAATTGAGCTCTCAAATTCTCTTAAACAATTATTTGTTTGTATAACTCTTATGAGAGTTGGTTGTGTGTTAGAAATAGAATTTCTCTTCATCTTAAATCTTAGGATAGATCATAAGAGAAGTGAGATTTATTTCTAAAAGAATTGATTTTAGTGTTGTCCATTGAAACACTTAGGATTTAGTTTTTTAAGTGAGCCTTGAAAACTCAAGCTGTAAGGTTGTAAGAGTGAGCCATAAAACTCTTGTGTAATCTCAATCTTATGAATAAGATTGTGGAAGATTGAAAATCCTAACTTGGGGATAAGTTAGGTGGAGACGTAGAATTGTTGTTGAATCCAAACTCTTTAAATTTTTGTGTTCTTCATTCTTCCTTCTCAACTTCCATTCAATTCTTGTAAAGAATTATTTTAAATTCTCATTTTTATTTGATAGTCCTATTCACCCCTCTCTAGAACTCTTTTCAATTGGTATCAAAGGTTGAATTGTAGGTACTTCATTACTAGAATACAAGATCATATGGAATGAATCACAAAACATCTCTTCTCTTAGACCATTCTTTGATGGCAGTGACTATCCACATTAGAAATTCAAAATGGAATTATATCTTGATTATGATTCCATCAAGCTTTGGGACATTGTCCTAAGAGGTTGGGAACCACTTACAACTATCATTGATGGTATGGTAATTGCTCTTGCAAGAAGCTAATGGAGTATTAATCAAAAGGAAGAAAATCACAAAAATAAAAAAGCTATGATTACTCTACTCTCCTCTATGACAAGAAAAGAAGGAGGCAATCTTCAACATTGCATTTCGACCAAAGAAATGTGGGAGACCTTAGAAAACCACTATAAAGGCAACATTCAAGTAAGAAGCAAGAAGTTTCAACTTCATATTTATGAAAATGAACTCTTCAAAATGAAACCACAAGAATCAATTATGAAAATGAAAAATCGTCTCAATGCAATCCTCACAACCCCAAGAAACTTGGAAAACATTTCTTTAAGGAAGAGTTGAACAACAAGATTCTAAGAATCTTCCCTAAAAAGGATTAGGAATCTCATGTTACTTCAGTTGAGGAAGGTCAAGACCTCTTTACTTTATCAACCGATGTGCTCATTGGTAAGCTCTTAACACATGAGCTCACTATCAAACAAAGAGGTGAAGAACAAGAAGAGAAATAAGAAAAGAAAAGGATCATTGCTCTAAAAGCTCTTCAAGAAGATACTAAAGAGGAAAGCATCACAGATTCTAGTGATGAAGATGGTGACATTTCCATGCTCACTAAAAATTTCAAGAAGTGTTTAAGAAAGAAAAACTTCTCAAAAATAAGGGACTTCAATAAGAATTTTGAAGGAGGTGGGAAGAAGAAAACCAAGGAGGTTACTTGCTATAAATGGAATAAATCATGACATATTAGAAGTGAGTGTCCTAAACTCAAATTCAAGAACAAGGGAGCAAAAGATAAGAAGAAGGCATCCAAAGCTACTTGGGATAATTCCTCTGAATCTGAAGAGGAAGAGGAACAACAAAAAGTGACCAATCTTTGCACCATGGCTCTTGAAAACAAAAATAAGGTACCATCTACTTTTTATTCTTCATTTGATGATTATGATAATTATTGTGATGATGATTATGAGAGCTCTATTATGAGCAAATTACTTATTAAATGCAAAACTTTATTATCTAAAAAGAAACATTATAAGCATGAGTTATATAGCTTAAATAGACAATTATAAAATTAGAAATTTAATTTTGCTAAACTTGTTAAATTAAACGAAAAACTTGTTAGTGATGTAAAATCTTCTAATTCTTTGGAAGGTCAACTTAAGAAAGGAAATGATGAAAATTATAAGCTTTCTAAGGAGATCTTAGAACTAAAGAATTCCTTCGCTAAATTTAAGAGAGGAAAAGAAACTTTAGATAGTCTTCTTGACTTTAAAAAATTTCATGGAGATACCCATGGAATTGGATATAATAATGGAATTTCTTCATCATCTTCATCACATATTAATTTTTTAAAAGCTTCCCATAATTCCACTCCTTTAACCTCCAAATCAAATGAGACTTAAGCTTTCAAAGCTAAAAGATGTCATGTGTTAAATAGCAAAGGAAAGTCTTATAAGATTCATCCTTCATTAACACAAAGTGGTAAGGCTCAAACTAGAGCACCTTAACCCAAGCATGCTTATATGTACACTAGACACAATTATAATAGGTGTGCTACACAACACAATGCACATAAACATGTTGTACAAACTTATCGAAATACACATCACCATTGCCAATGCATGTCTCACTCAATGACACAAAACAATAGGAGATACACACAATACCAAAGGCATGTTGCATATACTAGGAAAGCTCATCATCCTATTATAGGCACTAAATGGGTGTTTAGAAATAAGATGAATGAATAAGGTTTTATAACTAGGAATAAAGTTGGACTAGTAGCTAAAGTTTATAATCAAGAGGAAGGCATTGATTATAATGAAACCTTTGCTCCTGTTGCAAGGTTAGAAGCTATTAGGATGCTACTTGCATTTGCATCATACATGGATTTTAAACTTTATCAAATGGATGTTAAAAGTGCATTTTTAAATGGTTTTATTAAAAAGGAGGTACATGTTGAACAACCTCTAGGTTTTGAAAATTTTGACTCTCCAAATCATGTGTTTAAACTTTCCAAAGCATTATATGGATTGAAACAAGCTCTAAGAGCTTGGTATGAAAGATTGAGTAACTTTTTACTAAAGAAAGGTTTCTCTAAAGGAAAGGTTGACACAACTCTTTTCATAAAGAAATCCAAGCACAATTTATTCATTGTTCAAATATATGTTTATGATATTATTTTCGATGCTACTAACCATTACTTATGTGAGGAATTCTTAAAATTAATGCAAGGAGAATTTGAGATGAGTATGATGGGAGAACTCAAATTCTTTCTTGGACTTCAAATCAAGCAATGCAAAAATGGGATTTTCATAAATCAAACCAAATATGCAAGGGACATTCTCAAGAAGTTTGGGATGGATAGAGCTAAGATAAGCAAAACTCCAATGAGCACCACAACCAAACTCAATAAGGATGAGAATGGCAAACCGATTGATGAAAAGTGATTTAGAGGTATGATTAGATCCCTTCTTTATCTAACTGTTAGTAGACTTGATATTATGTTTGCTATTTGCTTATGTGCTAGATTTCAGTAAAGTCATAGAGAATCTCATTTAAATGCTAGTAAAAGAATTTTCAAATATCTTTGTGGCAAAATGCATTTAGGACTTTGGTATCCTAGAAGCTCTTCCTACGACTTAATCAATTATTCGGATATAGACTTTGTTAGTAGTTTACTAGATAGAAAAAGCACTTCTAGAACTTGTCAAATTTTAGGTAATTGTTTAGTTTCTTGGTTTAGTAAGAAATAAGTTTCGGTTGTCTTATCCACCACTAAAGCAGAATATGTAGCAACTAGTTGTTGTTATTTAAAAGTTCTATGGCAAAAACAACAACTATTGGACTATGGCATTGATATTAATCATATTTCAATTAAATGTGATAATACAAGTCCTATAAACCTTAGTAAGAATCCCATTCAGTATTCTAGAACTAAGCATATTGATCTTAGACATCATTTCTTATGTGATCATGTGCAAAATGGTGATATTTTTCTTGATTTTGTTAATACTAATCATTAATTAGCAGACATTTTTACCAAGCCTCTTTGTGAGGAAAGATTAAATTTTATCAAGCATAAACTTGGTATGATTGATGGTTCAAGCTTGTCTTGATGACTTGCTTACTTGCTTAATTAATTATTAGATTCGTGTGAAATCATGTTTTTAACTAATGCTTCATTTCTGTTTACTTTTTGTATTTGATACCTTTTCCTAAATTCATACTTAATCATGAATTATATATTTTTAGTTTATTTTTTGTATACTTTTCATATCTAAGTTTTGAGTTGTTAGTTTGTTTTATGATTATTTTGTTTCAGTTTTAGTTCAATTTATCTTCTGGATATAAGCCATGAGCTGTTAGTTTTATGTCTTATCTACAATTGATATTTTAATATCACTGTAACTCTATGCTTTTTAATGTAATTTTTTTTTTTGCATTTTGACAAAGGGGGAGAAATATTTGAATTTGTTTAATTTTATTATTTATTGTATTTATGCATGATTTTTAATTGTGTTTATACATGCAAAATTCATGTCTAGTTTATTCATGTGTAAATTTTTCTTAGGAATTGTTTTCATATATGATAATGCAAGGATATTTTTAAGATTTGATTTATCTTTACTTTTGAAAAAAGGGAAGGAATAATTACATTTGCATGTATACTTAGTTAATTTCCTAAGAAATTTCCTCTTAGGAATGAATTATTTTCAAAATGTGTTTGTGTTAGTGATATAACTCTTTGAAATAGGGGGAGAAATTTTTTTAATCTTGTTTATGCATGCATAGTAACAATGTAAGTGTGGCTAGTTTTTTCATTGTGATAAAAAGCCTTGTTTTGCTTACTTTATTTATGTATGACATGAATTTTATAAAGATTTTGAGTATCTTTGTTTTCATTATTTTGGTTCTTGATATTTTATTCCCTCTATAATTTTTGGCTTCTTTAGGTTAATTTCCCCTTATGTCTCTCTCTTTTCTTTTTATCTTTGACAAAGAGGGAGAAGAAGCTATAGGATGGGTTATGGGGATAAATAATTGTATTTGTGTTTGTGATATGCAAGTGCTAGATGATTATGTATGATTAATTGACTAGCTAAACTCTACATGATCATGTGATGTTTCAATATAACATATGTACTATTTTTGTGATGCATTACATATATGTTTGAAATTATTTCATTCCTATTGTCTAGCATGATTTTTTAATGATCATGTTTTTAACACCTTTGTCTTGATAGACATTGTCCCTCATATTAAATTTTTATGTTGTTTTTATTTATTTTTTTATAAAGGGGGAAATAAAGTATTAAACTTATATTTCTTATCATGTCCAAAAAGGAGGAGAAACAAATAAATAAATTTGTTAAAGGAAATAAATTTTTTTCATTTCAATTGGTATTTTTTCAAAAATTATCTCCTTTATGATTATTTTATTTTTTTAAAAAAAAATGTTAGATCAACCCTTATACATACTATGATAATTCATTTATTTATATGCTCTGATACATGATAAATATTGAATTTATGCATATGTTAAAGGGGAGCAAAATATTTTCTCATTTTGCATCTATTTATTTTGAGAGGGGAGCTATTCATTACAATGCATATTCATTCATGTCATTTATTTTTGACACTCACACACATTATTTATTATCTTTTCAAATTGGTTGTCAAAGCCAAAAATGGGGAGATTGTTGACCATTTACATGATCAAACTCCTAATTTTGGAATTTGACAAACAATTTTGATACTAATGATTTCAACTAAGTGTATAGGAAATTATATACCACAAATATACATTTTTGGATATATAGTGATTTTTCGGGCACATTCGACCTCTGAGATTCAAGAAGGTTTTATTATATACTTAGAGCTCTATGATGAGAAAATTATCTTCTTCACTTTTTAATTATACATCTTAAGCTTTTTGAATTGAGCTTATTTGTGAAAATTTGAGCTTATTTGGGTATGAAATCTTGAGTCGAAGTCAGCATATGCAACTTTCATTTCAGGTTGCATAGCTCTTAGTATTTCATTAATATATTTAGCTATGAATGTCCAATTTAGGTGATTTAATGTTTTATAGAAATATAAGAAAATTATCTACAACTTTTATGAAGAATATTTAGGCTGATTCGATCGTCTTCAATCCCGTTCATAAGCATCTTATGAGCTGGTCATAAGCTATCCTTGAATAGTGCCTTAGGAGCTCATTTTTAGCAAAATAGGCAGAACTCCTTATAAGCACTCCTCACAATCATGCGCCACTTATGAGCACACCTCTAACAACATTCAATGAATATTTTTTAATACAACTTTCATCAAATGGATGCTCACGAGTTAAAATGGCTTCCTTACGATCGTGAGCATCACTTAAGCTGCCAAAAGTCCAAGATTGATTCGAAATCAATTATAGACATTGGAGATATGTTTGATACATCCAAAATTCATATTTTTGAGTGTTTCTCTATATAAACACTTCATAGAGTTCAATTAAAAAAAAAAGAAACTTGTTTATCATTCATTCTTTCTTAAGAATTCAATTGAGCTCTCAAATTCTCTTAAACAATTCTTTGTTTGTATAACTCTTGTAAGAGTTGGTTGTGTGTTAGAAACATAATTTCTCTTCATCTTAAATATTCGGATATATTAGAAAGGAAGTGAGATTTATTTCTAAAGAAATTGGTTTAAGTGTTGTCCATTAAAACACTTGGGATTTGATTTTTTGAGTGAGCCTTGAAAACTCAAGTTTTAAGGTTATAAGAGTGAGCCATAAAACTCTTGTGTAATTGTAATCTTATGAATAAGATTGTGGGTGATTGAAAATCCTAACTTGGGGATAAGTTAGGTGGAGACGTAGGATTGTTTTTTAATCCAAACTCCTTAAATTTTATATTCTTCATTCTTCCTTCTCAACTTCCATTCAATTCTTGTAAAGAATTATTTTAAATTCTCATTTTTATTTGATAGTCCTATTCACCCCCCCCCCCCCTCTAGGACTCTTTTTAAACTTATTATAAGCTATGGAATAATAGAAAACCCAAAATCTCTTATCTAAGAGTATTTGGATGTAAGTGCTTTATATTAAACACCAAGGATAATCTTAAAAAATTTAATTCCAAAGTTGATGAAGGAATTTTCCTAGGCTATTCTATTTCTAGTAAAGCATATAGTGTTTTTAATAAGAGAACTCTAGTAGTTGAAGAGTCAATGCATGTTGTATTTGATAAATCAAACTCACTTGATCCTAGAAAGGATATTTATAGTGTCGATGATCTTGTAGGTAATGATGAGATTATGAAAACTCAAGAAGAAAATGTTAGTAAGCCTTTGGAACTTAAAGGTCTAAGCAAGGAGGACAATGGGGAAACATCTCAACCTACCTTGAAGGATGAACTTCCAAAGGATTGAAAATTCAAGAAAGCTCATCCATAAGACTTCATTATAAGTGACACTACAAAAGGCGTAACTATAAGATCTCAATTAAAGTCTATTGTTAATTTAGCCTTCATTTCTCAAATTGAACCCAAATATATTGATGATACTTTGTGTGATGAATTTTGGGTCTTTGCTATGCAAGAAGAGTTACATCAATTTAAGAGAAACAAGGTTTAGACCTTGGTTCCTAGAGCAAAATGTCATCCTATTATAGGTGCCAAATGGGTGTTTAGAAATAAAATAAATGAATAAGGTGTCATAACTAGGAATAAAGCTAGACTAGTAGTTAAAGGTTATAATCAAGAGGAAGGCATTGATTATGATGAAACCTATGCCCCCGTTGTAAGGTTAGAAGCTATTATAATACTACTTGCATTTACATCATTCATGGATTTCAAAATTTATCAAATGGATGTTAAAAGTGAATTTTTAAATGATTTTATTGAAGAAGAGGTGTATGTTGAACAGCCTCCAGGTTTTGAATGTTTTGATTTTCCAAATCTTGTATTTAAACTTTCCAAAGCATTATATGGATTGAAGCAAGCTCTTAGAGCTTGGTATGAAAGATTAAACAACTTCTTGTTAGAGAAAGGTTTCTCTAAAGGAAAAGTTGATACAACTCTTTTCATAAAGAAATCCAAACATGATTTATTAATTGTTCAAATATATGTTTATCACATTATATTCAGTGCTACTAACCATTTTTTATGTAAGAAATTCTCTAATTTAATGCAAGGAGAATTTGAGATGAGTATGATGGGTGAACTCAAATTCTTTCTTGGACTATAAATCAAGCAATGCAAAAATGGGATTTTCATTAATCAAACCAGGTATGCAAGAGATGTTCTCAAGAAGTTTGGCATGAATGGATCTAAGATAAGTAAAACTCCAATGAGCACCATAACCAAACTTAACAAAGATGAGAATGGCAAACCGGTTGATGAAAAGCAATTTAAAGGTATGATCGGATCTCTTTTTTATTTAACTGCTAGTAGACCTGATATTATGTTTGCTACTTGCTTGCGTGCTAGATTTCATTCAAGTCCTAGAGAGTCTCATTTGAATGCTATTAAAAGAATTTTTAAATAACTTTATAGTACAATGCATTTAGGACTTTGGTATCCTAGGAGTTCATCTTTTGACTTGATTAGTTATTCTGATGCGGACTTTGCCAGTAGTTTACTTGATAAAAAAACACTTTTGGAACTTATCAATTTTTAGGACAATGTTTAGTTTCTTGGTTTAGCAAGAAATAAGTTTCGGTTACCTTATCCACTATTGAAGCTAAATATATTACAGGAAGTCTTTGTTGTTCATAAGTTTTATGGCAAAAATAACACTTTATTAGACTATGGTGTAAAACTTGATCACATTCCAATCAAATGTGACAATACAAGTGCTATCAACCTTAGTAAAAATCTCATTCAGCATTCTAGAACTAAGCATATAGACATTAAACATCATTTATTGCATAATCATGTTCAAATTGGTGATATCTCACTTCAATTTTTTGATAAAAATAATCAACTTGCAGATATCTTCACCAAACCTCTCAATGAATAAGGTTGAATTTCATTAAGCATGAACTTGGCATGATTGATGGTTCTAGTTTATCTTGATTTTATGTTTGATTGATGGTTGAGCTGTTTTCTTGAACTGTTTTCATGTGAAATCAAGTTGTGCTTATTGATTACATTGATTAATAATGTTTTGATTTTGATCTTAAATTTTTTTTATAGTCGTCAGTTCATATTTGGTTTATCTTTTTAAATTTCCTTTTGTACTTTATCAAAGGAGGAGAAATAGTTTGAGTTTGCATGTGTACCTAGTTAATTTTTTTAACATGTGTACTTAGTTTTTTTTTTTTAAAAAAAACTCCCTTAAAAAATGTGTCTAGGTTAGTGACATATTATATTTTTGTTTAATATAGAGGGAGAAAATTTTTTAAAATTTTTTCATGCATATTAACATTGTAAGGATGGCTAATTTTTTCGTACATCATATGTGACAAAAGGCCTTATTTTGCTTACTTTGTTTATGTATGACATAGATTTTATAAAGATTTTGTATATCTTTATTTTCATTTCCCTTTATATCTCTCTTTTTTTTAACAAAGGGGGAGAAATATATTTGAGTTTGTTATTTATTATTATACATGTATATAATATTTTATTATTATGTTTATACATGCATAATTCATGTATAATTTCTTCTTAGGAATTTTTTTGATCTTTGATAAGGTATGAATATTTTTATAAAGATTTGGTGTATTTTTGCTTTGTTCCTATAGGAATTTTGGTCTCTTTAGGTTCTCTTTTCCTTTTGCCTTTGTACAAAGAGAGGAAAATATATTATGAATAATTTTTGTTTATTTTTTTATATCCTAAGTGTTGCATAATTGATTAGCTAGCTAAGCTACATATGATAATGTGATAATTAAGCTCATCTAGCATCAACATTATTGTTATATGTACTCTTTTTATGATGCATTTTAGTGGCACGATATGCATATATGTTTGAAATTATTTTCTCACATTGCTTAACATTTATTTAAATGATCATGTTATCATATTTTATGTTTTTAATACATTTGTCATAAGAATGCCATGTTTTTATCCCTCTCGCTATATTTTATGTTGCTTTTATTTTTTAATTTTTTGTCAAGGGGAATAATCTATAAATTTATATTTCTTATCATGTCCATATTCATAAGGGGAGAAATAAATAAATATATTGTATTTCATTTGGTATCATTATTATTACACACTTTACTTTGTATTATTTTTTTATCAAACTCAAAATAATTTTGTCAAAATCAAAAAGGGGGAGATTTTTGACCTTAGCAATAATTAATCTTAATTTTGATCTTAACAAAATTAATTTTGAGCATTTAATTTGTTCGTTTAAGTGTGTATAAGTTAGGACTCTATTGGAAGTTAAAATGAAGTATGAATATCTTGGGCTGATTCGATCTCGAAGATTCAATGAGGCTTTTGACATCCTTAGAGCTTTATAATGAGAAAGTTATCTTCTTAAAATTTAAAGTAGACATCTTGAAATTTCTGAATTAGGCTTACTTATCAAAATTTGAGTTCATTTGGATATGCAAATATTGAGTTGAAATCAACGTATGCAGTCTGCCATTTTAGATTGCATAGCTCTTAGTACTTTGGACATATTTTGAGGTAAAGAAGTTAAATTGAGGTGATTCAAAATATATAGAAATATAAGTCAAATATCTTACTGAGCTTGGTATCCGTGATGTGGACATTTTTGGTGATTCAATGTTAGTGGTAAAGTAGGTTATTGGGGGAATATAAGCGTGAATCATCCAACCTAGGTACTTATTGCAATAAGGTTTAACACATGATGAAAGGGTTTAATAGGACTTTATTATAATATTTGGAGTGGGAGGCTAATAGTGAGCAAATGACTTAGCCCAATCAGGCTCTAGTTATAAAGACAAAATTCAATCTATACCAACATTGATTAGGCCTCATTCTTCTTTATTAATAAAGTCTAATGATCTTTATTTTCTGATTTTTACAATCTATCAGGAGGCTAATTAGCGGTAAGAGATCAAAGAATAACTTAATAATCCATCACCATTAACCGAACACCAAACCAAAGTTCTGGCAAACATAATGCTCCTATTGGATGGAGAGTTATATAGGTGATTGGCCTCATGAGAGCTTCTAAGATGCATCAACCCTAAAGAAGTAACATTGGTCATAGTCAAGGCTCACGAAGGGATTACAGGTACTCATTAATGAGGTAGAAAGATGAAGTGGCTAATATGGCAATATGGATACTTTTGGCCAATCATGGAAAAAGATTACAGTGATAATGCCAAAGGATGTGAAGCCCATTAGAAGCATGGACCAATCCAGCATGTTCCAGGAAAAGACTTGCACCCTATCATTAAGTCATGGCCATTCAGAGGGTGGGTGATTGATATCATTAGGAAGGTTAACCCACCATCATCTAAGGGACATGGTTTTATGTTTATCATTATAGATTATTTTACAAAATGGGTGGAATTCGTTCATTTGAAGATAGTTCATTAAAAATTGATCACAAATGTTATCACTAAACACATCATACATTGCTTTAGGATCCTAAAGTCCATAACCACAAATTAGGGCACCATGTTTATTGGAGAGGATATTAGGGCTTTCACTAATAACTACAAGATCAAACTACTTTACTCATCACTTTATTACGCCCAAGCAAATGGATAGGCCCACGCAACCAATAAGTTAGTGAAGATGGTAATCCAAAAGTCCATTAAAGAGAACCCCCACGGGTATGGCATGAGACTTTTTCCAAAGTCCTTTGGGCATTAAGGATTAGTCAAAAATCAATGGTGGGCACTTCTCCTTTCAAGTTAGTGTATAGCTATAAAGCTATATTACCAATGGAACTAATGGTAGCCATACTAAGAAGACAAGTCCATTCTGATTTATTAGCCTCGAAGTACACTAAGCATATGTTAAAAGAATTTGAGCAATTAGATGAAGAAAGGCTATTAGCCTATGACCGAATGATGGTACAGAAAAGGAAGGTTGAGCAAGCATACAACAAGAGAGTTAAACAAAAGTTCTTCAAAAGAGGGGACTTAGATCATCCTCAAAAATCAAACTTTAAGCAAGTGGAGTCCCAATTGGGAGGGACTATTCTTGGTAATTTAAGTTCTTAAAGGTGGCACTTATCTCCTAGCAGACAGGGATGGTACACCGCATGTAAGACCAATTAATGGAAAATACCTTAAAGCTTATTTTTTTTCCATGTGGGATAGTATAGATCAGTTAATGGTCGACACAATTTGAACAAGTAAATTCTCTCTTGAAATATTGTAAGCTTTTAAAAGCCAATTGTATGCTTTATAGTGTTTTAAATGAAATAAATATTATCTGTTTAGTCCATGATAAAGGCTAATTGTGTGCTCTCTAGCTACTTGATCAAATCAATTAAAATTGATATATTAATTCCAAGCCATGAGCCCAATGACTTAACATAATTCACTAAAATCGGGCCTCTAGGCCTATTATATGTTTTTCTTAGCCATATCATGAAAGTTGATCAGATGCGTTTGTCATCACAATCAGTAAGATCTCTAATAATATTAATCCATGCACATTAGTCATCATGAAGAGATTTTAGAAATTAAAGCATAAAATGGGTATATATACAAAAAAAATCATCAAACCATCCACTAAGCCAATAAAATTATCCAATAATTCATATGGCCAAAGGACGATAATTATCCATAAAAATATTATTCTAT
Organism: Mallotus nudiflorus; assembly: GCA_947683625.1. Classification (NCBI taxonomy): domain Eukaryota; kingdom Viridiplantae; phylum Streptophyta; class Magnoliopsida; order Malpighiales; family Euphorbiaceae; genus Mallotus; species Mallotus nudiflorus. The sequence continues at coordinate 106,059 of CANTUR010000067.1, forward strand.
CAGTCACACCCCAACCAATTAAGTAGTTTTAAATGTATTAACAAACTTAGCTAAGGCATTAGTGGAGTTCTCTTTACTTAGTACAGTTAAGTCCCTTTGCCCTTGAAGCTTAATCAACTAAAGGTGTAGGTTCTTCCTTTTCTCATGAATCTCCTTCATCTAAGGGCCTTAAGCTTGTGTCTACTCCACTTGCCTTTGCTAAGTGGCTTGGAATTGAGCCAAATTAGCTTTCTTATTTTTAAAGGATGATTTGAGATTGACTACTCCTTCTACAGGGCCGTTAGAGTTGGAGCAGCATCAAGAATGATTTGCCTGTCTTTCTTGATAGCATCTATAATCGTAACTACCTCCTCATCCAACTTTTGCTTTTGGGTATCCTTCTCTACAAGTCTTTCCATGAACTTGTCAGCATTATAATAGTTGGTGATAAGGGTGGTATTTTAACAATCTAGCAACTTGATCATGGTTGTTGCCATTAATGAAGTGAGTATGGCCTCCAAAAATCTCCACCAAGTCCTTGAGCCTCTACCTCGCCTCCTTAGAAATGTGGTCCTCTGAATTGGCCATGGCATCAGTCACTTCATAATCAAAAGAGACATAACCCCCCTTAACTTCATCACCTTCCACATCAAAATCATTCAATCGTGCCTCAATCTCATAAAAAAGGGTGAACAATGAACCTTGCAAATAAAACTGATCAGAGCATCAGCAAAAGAATGAATATTAAAAAAAAGAATACCTGATCAAATAAGTTAAGCATTGAAGGCTCGAGAGGCAGAGAGGCCGACTTAATTAGACTGGCACGTGGAGAAACCTTGAAGGAGAGTTTTAAAGTACCCTCATTGGTAGGAGTATTGGTAAAGGTAGATTAGTTAGCCTTGCTAGAGGACTCAACTTGGATTGGACCCTCGGTAGGAGAAATGGTAAGGTCCTGAACATAAAGTGTTTTGGCTACCTTAAAGACCGATCTAAAACCACTCTTCTTAAAAGACTAGTGTTAGGTCTTAGCCTTCTTTTACTTAGGCTGATCCTCTAATACATCGATTGGCTTCTCTATAGCTTATAAAAAAACCACAATAAAAGAAGAGAACTCATAAGGATAAGAACTAGATCATAAGGAAGGACAACTACCTGACTATTTGATGAAGGGGTGTGCGAAGGAGGATGATCATTGAATAGTCCATAGAACTGTTATAGGATTACCCATAAAACTACTAGTGAAGATTATTATACAAAAGGGAAATGTTAGAATTTTTAAAGCAGACATCCAAATCAGTCAACCTTAGGATAATTGGTGATGGTTTACAAATATATAGCATAGCTCCTGAGCTTGTATTCCTATATCAATTCAGCCTTAACTTCCTCCATCCTCCTTTACATTTCATCTTGGTCTCGATAATTATACTTATAGTGGTAAAAACTCTCAAACTGATGAATTTCATAAATATACTCACCGCTTGTTTTAGTTAGGCCTTATAAAGAAGATGAAGCTCGATCATCGATCAGTTCACATGGCTGGAAATTTATGACTTTAGCAGAAGATAAATGAAAGTTCTAGTTAAACATGAACTTGAGTAAACTTATCATAAAATTGCATAGTGCTGAATGTTGGTCAATTATAAAAGGGGACATTACACATTTGGAGAAGAGGGAAATGTAAGGACTGGCAGAGCCCAAACTACTATGATACCAAATGAGGAGAATAAAGTTCAACCCGACACTTATTGTTCTTAAGGTCTAAATCGATCCCAAAAGGGAGATCATGACCTAGCAAAATGCTCTCCTAGGCTAATTCCTAATTAATGGAGGGATTATGCTCATTAAAATCATCAAACACCTAAGATGGGCCAAAACTAGTTGGGACAAAAGGGCATAAAAGGGTGTCTGATCGATCTTAGGTATTGTAAAAAGAACAAAAAAACTCACTGAAGGTGGAATATTGACACTTGAATTGAGAAAGTCAGGGGCCATAACACCTTAGGGATTGAAAAGTGGGTTTAGGAGGTCGATCAACTAACTCAGGGAAGTAGGCAGCAAATCAAAGTCATACAATCCATAAAGTACCTAACCCTAATTTAAAATTATTTCTTTTTATTGAGGGGATCAGTTGATGCAAACCTCTATAAAGCTGACTCAACACAAAAGGGCCTAGAGCTAATTTATGACCATCAGCCAGGGCCTTAGCCATAAGAAGGAATTCTTTGGTTATCTTTGTAGAGCTCAAGCAACCAATGAAGTGGCATAGCTAGTATAAAAGGAACATAACATATTTGGCCTTGTTGGGAATTGAGGAGGATTTCATGTTCATTATTATGAAGGGACCATAGCTCATATGTTCCTTTCTAAAGGAAATGCCAAGCCTAAAGACATCAGCCTTAAGTAGAGGGTTGACCTCCTCTCCAAAAGGCTAAAGGCCAAACATGATAACCAAATCATATAGAGTGAAGGACATTATGCCCTCCTTGAACATGAAAACATTATAGGAGCGGACCATAATAATGAAATGGTTGATAGAAAGGGTTTATTTATAGGGATATCGGTCTTAGAAAGATGGAGGATGTGATAAATTCCTAGATCTTTCTATAGGTCAAAGAAGGTAGCTTCTAATCGGGCTAATCAGACTACATAGTCCATCGAAGGGTTCGATCAGGAACAAATAGGAATATTTTTGTTCTACAAAGTCATGTCATTAGGCTGATTGAAACTAAAAGGATCTTCTTTACATATGGGAATGAAGTTCCTGATCCATTTATCAGTTTCAACAAGCACAGGGCATAGGATTATAGTACTAAGACAATCAGAAAGTTAAAAGAGTCCCTTAGGTGTGGCAGTTAAGGCATATACGATGTTGTTAGCCCTCTCCAAATGTGTGAGAGGATCAGCCTCATGGTCGATTAGTGAAGATGTTGGCTTTTTTTATTTTCCCATAGTAGATTATAGCTATAAGTAGTAAAGAAATCGATCAACCACCTGAATGACCAACTAAAGAAAAAATAGCAAAGGCAGAAGGCATATCTGAGCGAGAAACCTTGGAATTAGATACTTGGGCATCAAATGCTAAAGAGAGAAGCTTTGATTGTTAGGGAGAGAGTATTTTTTACAGTAAGTGGGTCAAATAATTGGGGCCATTCCCTTTTTATAAGAATAATTTCAGGCAGTTACCAAGAGATAAAGAGGCACACTAAATGACAAGAATACCCACACTTAAGCAGTAAAAAGGGTCAATTTTACAATAAAGGCGCAGGGACCTAACTTCACCAGATGAAGCCATTTGGGCCCAGTAAGGACATAATCAACCCATCAACTTGGGCCTCAGTGCTGGTCCTAAGGGGTTTTTTTTGTACCAACCCAAATAGCTCCATTCTTTACCTTGACTAACAGATTCATGGTGTCTTCATAGGCTCCGTAGAAGCCCACGAGGGCCTGACACATTCAGATAGCCCACTATAGTAAAAGGTTTGGTGAAATTGACTTAGAGATAGAAGTTGACTAAGTTGACTCCCTTCCTTAAATTTAGATAATTACCTTTGTAAGAATTGGGAAATTTTTATTTGGAACAAGATTTAATTTAACCCTTAAACTTTTTAAAAATGTTTAAATTGCCCTTTTTTTTTTTTTACCTTTTTCATCAATTTACCCCCTGAACTTTGCAATAAAAGTCAAATTGGCCCTAAAAATTTCATTTGCACCCCTATTGTCTAAGATGTACACAACTATCACAATAAAAATTACAAAAAGCTCCCTGATAGTTTAGTAAGTTAACAAATTAGTCCATACTTTCATAAAAACATCTAGTTAAAATTTTAAATTTTATTTTCTAAAATTATATTTAAACTCTTAATTTATTTACGGTAAATTATATTATCATTTTTAAATTTTTAACACAAATATAAATTATTTTAATTTACATATTTTAATATATTTATATTTGACTATCATGAAAAATGCATTACTATTAATAGTGTTTAGGAACCAAATTTTAAGAAAAGACATTTATTGTAGTAGGAAAATATATATATATATATATATATATATATATATATATATATATATATATATATATATATATATATATATATAACAATAATGTACTTTTCATGATAGTTAACTATAAATATATTAAAATATATAAATTTAAATAATTTAAATTTATGTGTTAAAATTTTAAAAATAACAATATAATATACAATAAATAAATTAAGGGTTTAAATATAATTTTAGAAAATTAATTTAAATTTTTTTAGTAAATGCTTTTATGAAAGTATGGACTAATTTGTTAACTTACTAAACTATTAGGAAGCTTTTTGTAATTTTTATTGTGATATATGTGTACATCGCAGACAATAGGGGTGTAAATGAAATTTGTAGGGCTAATTTGACCTTTATTGCAAAGTTCAAAGGTAAATTGACAAAAAAAAAAGTCAAAAAAGAGCAATTTAAATATTTCTAAAAAGTTTAAGAGACAAATCGAAACTTGTTCATTTTTATTTTAATTTACTTCCTTAAACTTAGTTAGGAAAGTCTTTATATGATTGTTTTTTTTTTAGCTGGCTCTAATGCCAATAAAAGCCGAAACTTTTATATTAGAGACTCTCTACACATTTTACACAAAACTCAATATATTGTTCCAGTTTGTTCTCTCTTAGACCCAATGTCTATTCATTTTTTTATCCTAGTGATTAAGTTTCCCGGTGAAGTAAACCTCCTATTTGATTCATTTCAAATAGGTTAAAAGGGACTTGAATCTATTTCTTACCCTTGTTGTCACCCTGAGCTAATAACAATGTCCATAAACTTCTACCCCATTTATGTGATATTGTAAAAGACTCACACATATCCATTTTAAACAATCAAAAGGTGTTTGAGTCCGATCCATCTATTTTGAGACCAAACAATATATATACAAGTCTATTTATTATTATTTTTTAAAATTTTATTTTATTTTATTAGTATTTTCAACTTTCTTATTTCGTCTCATTTGAAATTTTTTATAGTTTATTATAAACATGTATATTTATATACAAATGGATTAAAAATGTTGGGTTAACACTTATTTAATTATAGTTATTGGTAAATATTATAGGTATTGAATACACAAGAAAAATTAATTGTTATATTTAAATAAAGATTAATATCACAATTGAATTTTTATTTGTATATATATAAATGTTCAAAAAACTATCAAAATATTAATTTTATTTGTATAGATATAATATTTATATTGTCAAAAAAAATCCTTTTAAAATTTTTGAAGACCTTTGTTAGTGGATTTTCATAAATTTTATGGGGTTAAATGTTAATAAATCATTTTTTATGGAGGTTTTTAACTTCTTGTTGACCTTGTGCATGATCAATCCCTTTGTTTTGACTTTAACAATCAATTTGATTATAATAATCATGTTTGCTAAGTGATGTAGACAAAACTCTCTCATAAAAACTATCAAAAGCTCACTTGATGCATCCTCAAAGCTATATAAAACATGAACAAACAACAAGGACCAAATGGAAGCCATCCTACATTAAATTCAAGCTAATTCAATCCACTTAGCACAAATTAAGAATAGCACTCATGATCGGGAGCATGACTCACAATCTAAAGACTAATGAAGTTTATGAAATGTAAAGGAGTTTGAGCCCTTTATGATCTGCCCTCATAATCGTGACTGAATCGTGACAAACAATCCAAATTGTGATGATGGTGTTCAACTCATGAGAACAAGGTTCACTTAAAGGCATAAAGGCTCTGGACTGCTCATAGGTAACGGTCACGATCGGAAGGTGATTGTGACCATTACAACAACTAAGAGCCTTATGAGTTCTTAAAGTCTTGAAGATCCTCAGCCGCTCACGATCTCTTGATATGTATGCTATGACCATCAGTTTTGTGAAAATTGTTAGCAATTTAGTACAATCTACCAATGATTAAAGCTTTAAACTCATTCACAGTATTTTTTTTATGCATGTTGAATTACTTGAGTCATCTCCATCTTTTATATAAATGAAATTTTAATTTTAGTTATATGTTAGTCTTCCATTTTTCAAATTGTATTATTTTAAATTGTGCAATTCTTAATGCTATATTATTAAAACTATAACTCTAATTATTGAGATGGCTTTATATTTTATTTCGTTGGTTTTAAATTGATTCTAACCATACATGCCCTCCAATTATATCTTCCAAATCGTCCACACTAACAATCCACCCTTCTCCTCGAAAAGGAGATTTTAGTAAATAACCAAAAATAACACTTGGGCTAAGGTTTAAGTTGGTAATTTTTCTTACATCTGTTGAAGGTCGTTCGAGCTTTTCTTGGGAGTATGGCATGGGTTACTTCAGCGCTATAGCGCCTGGTACTTGAACGTTGGCTTGAGGCTCACCAATGTTTGCGTTACTCAAGCCAACATTCTCGCTTTCGCTTCGTCCACCATGAGGATGGGTTTTTGGAGTTAGCTCACCCTCGTGGGATCGCGGCCTCAGTTGCATACATCACTACACTTCCACTTGACACCTATCGTAATGATAAACGGCTCATCTCATTGTGACCTTTTCTGTATTACCACGGCTGCTTGCACAGAGTTAGCCAAAAGATCCCGATTCAAGATAAATTCATGAGGAAGTGGGATTTCTTTAGGATCCACTCCGCAGGGATACAACAACATATTGGACCTGAAGATGACTTTTGGAGAGTGCACCCCAGATATGAACATAACATAAACAATAGGGTAGCCATTGTTGGGGTCCTTCAGTTAATAATTACACCTCTTTTTTAGAGAGAAATTGCACCTCATTTTAACTTTATTTATAATATCAAATTATATTTTTCATAATTTAATTATCACTTTTCTTTATATCTTTAAATTATGATTCCGTTTACCTAGTTTTGTTTAATTCTTCGTTAGAATTTGTTAAACATTGTTCATGTATTGTATTAAAACTTTTGAAGAGAGACCATTAGAAGAACAAAATATTGAATCTATGAGTTCTACCAATACTTCAACCCTATGAAAGAATGGACTAAGCTTTTAAAATTTTAATAAATAAAACATTTTACTCTTTCAATTTGATAAAAGCTAACACTTTAATTCGTTTAAAAAAAACTAACACTTGAATTCAATAATTTAAGTTTCAAATTATTTTAAATATTTTCTCAAAAAAATTATTTTAAATATAATATCATAATTTTGACTAAATTTTCAACAATTATCCAAGAACATTTCAAAAAATATAATTTGATAAATTCAGTAATTTTTGAATTTTATTTTGTATTTATATTTTATGTTTGGTTTCATTAGTTCTATCATATTTTAAAATTATATATTGTGTATATTATTTTAATTTTAGATAAATACTAATTTTAAATGACACAAATTAATAAAATTAAGTAAAATATGTATACATAATAAAATTTTAAAAATTTATTAATGTATCAAAATTATAAACTTAATTTTTGAATTAATGTATTGATAAAGTTATGTTAGGTGCTTAAGGTTTGTTATTATTAAAACTTTAAATTTAAAATAATTAAAAAAAATTGAAGGATTAAATTGCTTTATGCTAATAGAATATAGAGAGTTAAATGTGTTTTGATATAAAAACTAATGGAAAAAGTTAACAAATGGATTAAAGTGTTGATGGAATCAAAATTTGGGGATATAGAAATTGAATTTTCAAATAAGAAATAGAAGAATATTAATCAAGTCAATTCTCATGAAAATATATATATATATATATATATATATATATATATATATATATATATATATATATATATATAATTTGTTCGAAACTTAGTTAGATTCTTACTATGATGTATTTATATAAATAAAATTAAAAATATTAGATTTCAAAACTTTTATTACAATCAATGTGTCAACATTTTTTATTATGCCCCGAGGGTGGCTAAATTCCTATTAAATACCCCCCTCCCCAAACTTAGCACAGTCCGTCGATACCCCGGCTTTAAGCATGATTAGGAGAACTCATAGGGCTGCTCCTCCTTTACTTCACCAAAAACTCTTATTAGCATTGCCCTTCTAAGTTTTCATTTTATTTGTTTAATTGTAAAATTTTTTATCTGTTTCCAAAAAGTTATTTAAAAAGGTAAAAATATAGCTCAAATTTTCCAGTGAAATTATACAAATAAAAAACTTAAAACATTTTTTTGATTTTTAATTTATAATTAATTGTAAAAAATTCATTCAAATGGTTTTCCATCCTACTAAATAGGATATTCTTAAAATTTAAAAGTTATTCAACTAAACTTCAAATTTAAAAGTAAGCAGCTTCAGTGTCTACCTATTCAACTAAACACGAGTAACAACCATCAAATTTTTTCTTTATTTTTTTATTTTGAAAAATAATAAGTTAATAATAATAATAATAATAATAATAATAATAATAATAATAATAATAATAATAATAATAATAATTTGAAATTAAAAAGGAAAAAAACTTTTCTGTAAGAATCCCTTTTTTTTTTTTTCTACCTTCAATATCTCCCTTTAATTTACGGGTTAATTACACTCACGGTATACAAAATTATCACACATTTATTTCTATTAAAAGACTCAAATTTCATTTGTCACTTTAAGCCTCCTAAGTATTCGTTTGGATCTCATAAAAATGTATTCACATACAAAATGTATATCTAGATGAAGCAGATGAAACATGCATTTTAGTCTTGTAAAATGCAAATGAAACATATGCATTTTGTTATTTAGTTAGTATGTTCTGCAAACTATTTTATAAATTCAATTCGGATGCATTTTGTGTGAATAGTCACTTTTATAGAACTCAAGTGAACACTTGAGAGGTTTTAAACGATAAAATGAAATTTATATTTTTTAATAGGAATTTTGGATAATTTAGGATACAAAATTATTCCATTACTTTTCATAAGACTCTTCCTACAATACAAACATTTGTGTCTATACAAACGAAACAATTACCATTAGATTACTTTTTATTTAATTACAACCATTGATTTTCCTTTTGTATCAATAACCATAATCTGCATTAATGACTATTATTAAATAAACATTAATCTAATGGTTATAATTTCATTTTTATACATACAAATGTTTATACTGAAAAATGGCTATTTTCATAATTGTATTTGATGATTTTAATTGGCAAAAAGCATTTCAGGCCTTCTGTACTCTTAATATTTTTGACATTGCACCCCTACACATTTATTTTAGCACATTGAACCACAGCATTTTATTTTTCAACACATTGACTCCTTTTTGATAGATGGTTGGTACACATCGTCATTTTTTAATCTACTTTGAAGATTAATATTTTTAATTATATTTTTTCTTTAAAAAATATATTCAAAATAAATGTTACTAATTTTATTATTATGTAGAATTTAAACTTTTATATCTTAAATCTTGAAGGAAATCTATGTCACTTGACTATTTAACCATCGGTTAATCATATAATACTTCGATATAACTTTTAAAAAAATAGTTCTTACTCTACTCTAGAAAGGTTCAGACTCTACCAAAAAAAAAAATCCCGCTACTTAAAAAAAAATCAAGAGTAATATATTGAATAGTTGACATATAATTAATTTGTCACATACATATATATTGACCATTTTAATATTTAAGTCACATATATATGTTTGTTTGCTTTATTTTTTTGAACAACAATTGGTTATTTTATATATATATATATATTATCTATTATTAATATTATATATAGAATGTTAAATATTTTACCTAATGGTGCATTAACAATCAGGAGCCTTAATTATGGACACATTAGAATTTGAACCCATGAACTAATTTTTATTAGCAAAAATTTAATAATCAAACTTTAATTTTGGTGTATGGGCAATTTTTAAAGTGGTCGAACGTAAAGATATTATCAAGAAAATAAGTAAACAATCTCCTATTTTTCTACTTCTTAACATTTTTTTTTTACTGCATATCATTCTCTTAACGATATCCTTAGTTTTGAAAATTACCAATATATATGCCAAATTGAGGTTGAATAATTAAATTTTTTAACTATTAAAAATTATTCTAATTAAACTATGAAAAAAATTAAAAGAAGAAAAAGATAATTTAGTATTCTATTTTCTTTTATGGTAAATAAGTGTGTAAATATGAAAATAAACTACAATTTGAGATATTTAGCTAGCCATTTCTATGGAGTATTTATTTTTTACTCTTAAATTTTCATTAACGTTAAATTATATTTATAAAATGATAATATGATTTTTATTAAATAATTAATAAAATAAAAAAATTACTATAAAAAACAATTTAGAGATAAATGCAACTCACTGATCATGTAAATTTTTATAGATAATCTCAATTTTTTAAATGTATATGAATCTTCAGTGAAATCTAACCAAGTTTATCATAAATCATAATTGAATTAGCATGTCAGTTTAAATCTAATAACAGTATTGATTAATTAACAATTTAAGAATGACCTACTAAACACATAAAATTATAAATTATTTATAGTCCATATATATATATATATATATATATAATTGAAATACCAAATGGTCAATTTTTAAAAAAATTCAAACACCATTATTGTAATTATTATTTTTTTCAAAGAAAAAATTATATTTTTTTCAATCCATAATAAAAATTCAAATATATTTTTTCTTTTGTTTTTAATTATTAGAAAAAAATTTCAGAGTTTTGAAGAGAACTCTAGTGCATAAATCTTTCAGAATTGATAATAGGACAAATAAGTAGAACTAGTGGATTGCCATGACTAGTCAATAGGTAGAAGACCAATATGATCTTCATCGGGTTGACGAAGTCAACCCAATCCCCTATTAAGTAAGAACATTGGGCACAACCATTGAAAATAGCCTTATAGGCATTAAATAATTCGGAAGACATGATATGGGTAATGCCATGAACAATAAAATATACCTTACCAATCTGCAGGGCGGCTCACCTGAGGAACAATCTCTTAGTAAAGGCTTAGGAGACAAGTCATTACACTTGCATAAGTAGGTGAGAAAAAGTAAAGAGACGTCAATCAACCTAAACATGCAAATCTATTTGTCAACTTCTCTACTCTGAATCTCCAACTAACTTGAGCATCGGAGTCGTACCATTGTGACCACTTAACATCTCTCTTCTCGGCTTTGCAGGACTAAGCTCACTAGACAATCTCCAATAACCTGTCATCAGTGGTATGGTGAGCACGACATGGCAAAAGGCATAAAACATGGAGATAGTAGAGATCCTAGCCTTATAACCCTTTATCCACCACCTCAACCATAAGAAATGAGAAACAACCTACCCCATCCAACCTTCTTCCACTACTTGACGAAATGCTAACCCTAGTAATACTAGTCACACCACAATAACCAATAGACACTATTGACATTTTCTCCTCCTTATAGAATTGGCCTCCGCAATAGAGGAACTTTAAGAGGAGCAAAGGAAAGAAAAAGAAGAATACCTTATGAGGAAGAAAAGGTAGTCAAAAGAAGATGAAGATAATAGACCTCATAGAAAAACATATAAGACCCCAAAGGACCAAGGGGCTATATCTGACTCTCCAAGGTTTAAAAGGAACCTGTTCGGAAGAAAAGAGGATGACCAAGGACCCAACAAGTAGAAATAAGAAACCAGGTTAAAAGATGAGGAAGCTAACTCATACCTAAAACCAAACAAATTCATTGGGCATATTATAGAGGTAGATTTCAACATGAGAGTTTATGAGGTAGTGAACAATAAGAACCCTAAAAATAATGAGACTAACATTAGTCTGCGAGATGCCCGCTCACTTGTAGACCATCTAATCTACAAACCCTTCCTACCAAAGTTCAAAATGCCACCACTTGAATCCTTTATTGGAATGACTAACCCCCTTCAGCCATATACAAAACTTTAAGACAACCATCCACCAACAAACCACCCTAGACTCAGTCCTTTGTAAAGTCTTCCCAACCAACCTCAAAGGCATTACGTAAGAATGGTACTAAGGCCTAGTGCCTAACTCTGTTAGTTGCTTTACGGAGATGGCCAAGTTATTCAACACATGTTTTATGACTAGTATACCTATCAAGAAAGACTCTTTTAATCTAAAGAAACTTTACCAATGTGGCGATAAACTTTGTGAGACTCTATTAAACTGCTCAACTCAAAAGTAGTGCAGACCAAGAACCTTGACCACACTCTAGCCATAAATGCCTTTACCTCATATACAACCTTCAAAACACTCTATAATGATGTCAACCTTTCACTCCCTAGTAACTTCACCAAGCTAATGGTGAGAGCACACCTCCATATACATATAGAAGAGCCCAAATTACTAATGGTGAAACCCCAAAGAGAAGGATACCAAAGCCCAAACAAAGGCAAAGCCATGTAGACCTAAAGACCTACTCAAGAGACCACCTGTGAAGAGCACTAAGCAAGAGTAACAAAAGAGACCAAGACCACTATAAGCGATTGAGAGACTGATGGAACAACCCTCGTGACCCACCACCACAACAAGCGAGGTTCCATAGCTTTACATCCTTTAATCGTCACAATCGTAGGTCCTAATATAGGTGAAGAATTTAGGAAAAAGAGTGCAATGGCCAAGAAAGATGAACAAGAGGTATATGGATCAGAGGGACCAAAGAAAATATTGCCAATTCCATAAAGACATTAACCATAACACAAAAGATTATTGGTAACTCAAAGAAGAAATAGAATGCCTCATCTAGTAAGGTTGCCTTAAGAAATTTATTAACTAAAGACCACCTTAGAGAAAAGTAAACAGTCAATTGAAAGGAGAAGATCGAAAGGGAAACCTCCCCCTAGGGGAGGCCCTATAGTGGTCATTAATATGATCATTAGAACCCTTTAGAGATCAATTGATAAATAAAAGAAAACATTATTAGATGGTCTACTCGAGGAACTCATCAGTGAGAAGTAATAACTATCATCCAATCATATTCTAGGATAGTGATGGAGACTGAATGTCACACCTAAGGGAAAATGCACTAGTAGTTGAAAGGAAAATAAAAAACATACTGCTAAGAAGAATATTAACTGACAATGGGAGCTTAGTCAACCTCGTGACCTTAAATAAATTCAGAGCACTTGGAGGATCCATGACTGACCTAAAATTGGTCTTAATGCCCCTACTGGGCCTCAGTGGATCACCAATGAAGGTAGAAGGATCAACAATAATGACCATTAAGTTGGAGAATGACAACCACTACTAGGATTTCACTCTATCATTCATGGTGGTTAACCTCCCTTTTGCGTATAACACGATCTTAGGTAGACCTTTTTTATATGAAACTTATGTTGTGACCTGTATTAGGTACCTTACTATGAAGATCCCTACATCAATAGGGGAGCTAATTTTCAAAGGAAACCAGAGAGCCACTCAAGAAGCTTATATGGCAGTATGAAGGGGAAACATAGATACACTCCTTGTGGAGCCCACTGGGTCAGAGCGACCAGAAGATAAGAGAACACAACCAGTAGAGGAAGTCAGATACCTCGTTTTAGGGAATGGGAGAAAACTTAAAATGGGGATAGAACTCTTAGAGAAAACCAAATAGAGCATTGAGACTACACTTATTAACTTCTAGGACATTTTCTTGGTTGCCAAAGGAGATCAAAGGGGTCTTACCAGATGTCATTACCCATAAACTTAACGTCCATAGCCATAGTAAATCGATCATAAAAAAGAAAAAATAAATAAACTCCAGATAGATAGGTGGCCATTCAGATGAAATTGATAAGCTCTTAAAATTTGGATTCATAAGAGAAGTGTATTGCCTAGACTGAGTCTCCAACGTTCTGATGGTTAAAAAGGCAAATGGAAAGTGGAGGGTGTATGTCAACTTCACATACCTGAACAAGGTATGCCCCAAAGTTAACTACCTACTCCTTACTATTGACCAGCTTGTTGACTCCATTGTAGGTTACTATATCTATAGTTCTATAAATACTTATATGGGTTACCAATATATTAAAATGAATCAGTTTAATGAGGAGAAGACCACTTTCATTACCGACTAAGGTTTATACTGCTACACAATCATGCCTTTTAATCTTAAGAATGTTCGCACAACCTACCAATGGTTGGTCAACATGATGTTCAAAAACTAGATAAGAAAGACCATAGAAGTTTACATGGATGACATGATTGTCAAAAGTGCTAGAGATGTAGACCACAATAGTGACCTGACACAGGCTTTTCAAACCTTATACTAGTTTAGCATGAAGCTCAACTAGGAGAAATATGTATTTAGGGTCAAAGCTAAAAAGTTTTTGGGATTCATGATCTCCCAATATAGTATTGAAGGCAACCTAGAAAAGATATAGGCTATACTCTCCATGAAGCCTCCAACCTCAGTCAAAGAAGTGTAAAAACTTAATGGGAGTATAACAACCCCCGAACACTTCATCTCTTGCTCCGCAAAGAGATGCTTGTCATTCCATAAAATCATAAAATAGTTAAAGAACTCTCCGTAGATCGAGAGCTACCAGGAAGCCTTTGAAAACCTTAAGAAGTTCCTTAACAGTCCCCCTCCTACAGTAAACCAAGGCCAGAAGAAAGTCTATACTTATATTTAGCAGCAACCAAAGAGACCATTGCCTCAGTACTCATCATGTCCAGTCTACTACATCAGTAAGGTCCTTCAAGAGGTTGACACAAGATACCCCCAGATAACAAAGCTGGCATTTACCCTATTCATGTCCATGAAGATGCTAAGATAGTACTTTAAAGATCACTAAGTGGTAGTCCAAATTGACCAACCATTGAGAAAGGCCCTTTAAAAAGCTGAAAAGATGGGTAGATTAGTTGAATGGGCTACAAAAATAAGAGGATTTAGTATCATTCATAAACCAAGAAAGGTCATGGAAGCTCAAATCCTGGCAGACTTTATAACTGAATGTGGCGAAGAAACCAAAGTAGAGACTAAGCGAGTAGGTCAACCTTGGAGAATGTATGTTGATGGAGCCTCAAGGGTCAATAAAGTAAGAGCAAGTTGTAAGCACCTAATTTTAGGATGCACTTGTGCATGAATGCCATGAAAGACTCTATGATGAAAATTTAGTCAAAAAATGATTTCTAGTGTTAAGTTTTGCGATTTTAAGGACTAAATTGCAACATTTTTTTTGTTTAATTGTAAAAAATTGAATTTCTTAGGGGCCTATTTGAAAATGTGCATAATGCCAATTAGCATTACACAGTGTCGATCGGTATTACGTAATGCCAATCGGATGCCAATCGGACGCCACTCGACATTCTGTAAGACCGAGGTGCTAAAATTTAGAAAACAATTATTTTCTCAATTTTTTTAATTATGATTGGTCCAAAATTAATTTATTTTTAATAAAAAATTAATTTTGGCATTTATTTGTCCAGTACGCGTCTCTTATGTGTATAATTTTTTAAATTAAAATTCTTATCTTGTTTATTTTTTAGAGGTAGGATCAAAGTTGCCTCTCTTGTGATCACATCTCTCTTGTGATCACGTCTCTCCTATTAGCTAGGGTTAGGAATAGGATATAAAAAGAAAAGGATTGGTAGAAGAAAAAGTGGAGGAGGAGAAAAAAAGGATTGTGAAAAAGAAAAAAAGAAAAAAAAAAAAAAGAAAAACCCTAATAACTACTACAAAAGAGTTGATTGAAAAAACACTGAGAAAAAAGAGAAAAGAAAAAAAACCTTTTAAAAAAATATGTTCTTTTCAAAGTCCAATAATCAAGATCAAAACAATAAAATCCTATTCTGAGAGGCATTCAAACAGCATCTGTATAACATCACTCTTTTACTCCTTTATTCTTTATTAATTTTTTCTTTTATATTATTTTATTATTTTTTATTTTATTATTTATGTGTTTTTTATTTAATTTTAATTATTTTATTTTCTTTATTCATTAATTTTGATCTTATTTTCTTTTGTTGATTCTTTGTATTTTATGTTTCTGGTGATGAATGCATGATTGAACTAAGGAAATCCATGTAGAATCCATAAATGAAAGCCAAAAGTTAGAGATCCTAATTTAATTTTTATCTTTCTCTATTTAGTTTATCTTATTGTTTTTTTAGGTTTTGAATTTTTTTAATTTATTTTCTCAAAGGATGTAATTTGAATTTTATTTTCTTTATTATTTTTGGTAGATCTTATAATAGCCCCATTAGTGGAAATAATGAAAAGTCTAGCTTTCTCTTGTTCTTAAAAAATTAATCAATGAATTAGGTTTAATTTGGTAAACCCTAATTAAAATCAATAGAGGCAGTAGATTAATTTAGGTTGCATGCTAATTAAAATTAGGTTTTTTTAGAAGAAATAATTTAATTGCATGTTTGATCTTTTTTATGTGATTTTTTTGTTTTTTGTTTTTTATTTTTTAGACTTGTTTGTTGATTTTTGTGTGTTTTAGGCCCCAAGCCCACATTTAGGCTCTAACCCATTTAATAAATAGGCTTTTAATTGGTTTTTTAGGTGTAATTTTAAAATCAATTTAGGCCCCATTTAGTTTAATTTAGACTTAGGCCCATTTTTATCTAGAATTAAAACATGTAAAATTAAGTCCACCAATTTAAATACTCTATAATTTGTAAATTTAGGCCCACTTTTAAATTAAAATAAATATAATTAAGTTCACTTAATTAAAATTAAATAAGAATTAGCCTACTAATTAATTCCTTTCTTCAAAAATTTGTAGGCCATAGGCCCATTTCTTTAGTTAAATTAAAATGAATAGAATTGTGCTCATTTATCAACATGTAGGATCACCTTTTAGTCCATTTCACTTGTAAATAAAAAATGTAAAATTAGCTAAACTTAAAAATAAAATTAACATAGTTTAGACTTAGGGACGAATCGCTTTGTATGTATTTTTTACATACAGTTTTATGACTAGTTTGCTTTAAGGCTAGATGGATGTTTAATTAGGATTTAATAAAATTGTGTGTAAATAGAGAATAAAATTTTAATTTAGAAAATAATTCTAATGAACACAAGACTGAAAGAAGTTGGTATTTCGTATCCAGAATCTCCTGGTTGTGGTGTTAGCTTTCTTTTAAAGAATCGAGTACCACCAAAATGATTTGTCCCAATTATTACCCTGGGTGATGACTCCTCATCTCCACGCCATGTCTTTATGACAATAGTTAGTGTGTTCTATAGAGCTTTGAGCTCAAACAGTGTCACGATTGCTAAAATCTTGGATGCGCGTTAAACTCAGCCGTCTATAATAAGGACTCCACTGGGGATAAGAGATACTGATTCTACTTATATTCTTTAGAATTATTTTATTAATTATTATTTTATTCTTGCATTCATTATGCATGTCCTTATTAAATCGATGGCATTGGTTTGTGATTCCATGATTCCACTAGCTTCACGGAGTTATAAATTAGCTAACCATCACTCAGCTCAAGAGAGATTACTGGGCTCATTTGACTAGAGTCTGTAACCCAAGTCAAGTCTTAAAAGAGAGCATCTTACTAAAGGAACCTTGACTTTTCACAAACCCTAACCATATATAATGTCTTAGTAGCTTCCCTTAGGATTACCCAAATTGCTTGTGTATGTTGCCATGAGGTATTTCTATTTATAAAAGCCTAAGCCCATACTTTAAAGAGCCTATTTAGGCTAATAAAGATTGGGTTAGACCTTTATACCTAGAAGTACTATTTTTATGCTTTTACTGTTTTAAGAGATTTGGCATGCGCGTTGGTTTTTTATATCCCCTATTGACATTAACGCTAAGACTAAAAATCCTAGGAAAAGAGACTCACCATTAAACACATATGTGGGAGAAATAAGGTTGGAAGGATGAATGTTGCACACTTAATTGATACTTGCTATTTGCTGCTTGTTACATAACACGTGCATCATGCATACATGCATTTCATCCATCACACTAACACTTTGTTTTACAGCCATTATAGATTCATCTGGGTGGTCTTCTTATATTTAGGGATGGAAAGGTGGTAGACTAAGAAGAATATAATTAAGTCCTAAAGCCATAGCAGAAGAGATCCTTCACAGACTAGAGAAGAGTCTTATTAATCTACTTTACTTGGAAGTTGAACTAACTCCAACTGAGTGTATAGAAATGGAACAACAACAAGGAGGGAATTGGACCTTAGAAGACATCGAGGGAGCTTTAATGGATGAAATGAGGGCTATGATGCAAGATGAACTAAGACAGGCTTTATCTAGATTGATGCAACCTACTGCTGTTATCATACCACCACCTGTAATTGATCAACCACCTGCTGCTATAGCTATCCCACTCACTGCAGATGCTCCACCTGCTGCCAACAATGCTAAGGGGAAACCTGTTGTTAGAAACCCACTTACTTATGTGAATCTTGAGGATGTTAAAAACTATATGATAGAAAAGGCAAAGAGAGAATCACTTGAACTGGTATAAGACCATGAGTCCAAGCAGATGCAACCACTGACCCAGAAAATGTCCAAAATGAAAGAGCTGATTAGAGGATAAGGCATAGGATATTCATTTGACTTCGATGATATGCTGCTAATGGAGGATAGTAAGCTACTTGAGAAGTTCAAAATGCCTCAGCTACAGAAGTTTGATGGAGCTAGGGATCCTAAGATTCATCTCAGTCAATGCACAACAACTATAAGCACTACTAAGGTCCTATTAGTAATGATCACTAGGTTATTTGTACTATCTTTAGAGGGAATGGCTATAAAATGGTATCATAGGTTGGAAAAGTCTATCAGGGCTTACTAGAAAGAAATGTTGTAAGCACCAAATTTTGGGATGCAATTGTGCATAATTATGACGTAAGCCCCTATGATGAAATTTATTCAAAAATTAAACTTGGTTGTCGATTTTCTGGGCTTTAGGGACTAAATTGCAATATTTTTAGGATTTAATTGCAAATAAGTCAATTTTTCAAGGGTCTTTCAGTAATTAAAAGTTAAAAAATATAAATAAAAATAAAAATAAATAAAAATCATTTTTTTTAGGATCGGCATTAGGCAATGTCAATCAGCATTGCATAATGTCGACGCGTAAAAGTCCTACTATTTTATTTTTCATGTATTTTTATCGATTTTTCAGTGTTGGTTGAAAATTCAATTTTATATTTATTATTATCTGATAAGGTTTTTAAACGTGTAAGTTTTTGAAATCAAAACCAGACGCTATCATCATATCAGATGAGATGAGTCTGTTCCTCCGAAGGAGGAAGTTACTACACAAGCAAACTTTGCATTTAAAAGCAGAATTTACATGCGTGTGAAGGGGGACTTTTTTCTACTTCAGGGAGAGGATTTTTACTCACAATGAGAGACTCACGGAGACACACAGAGACACACACTAAGGAAAAGACGAAAGAAAAAACAGAGAGACTGCGAGCGCAAAAAACCCTAATTTTGGATGCTAAAGTTTTCGAAAGCAATCAAATTCCAGTCCAAAATCAACAATAATTCAATTTCAATGGTGATAATCCAATCTAAGGGGCTCAAAAAAGGGCATTTGCACAACATCTAAATCTTCAGTGTTATTTTCTATTTCATTTTTTACTCTTTTCTATTATTTTCTGTTTATGATTTTTCTTTTATTTTTGTTATTGTTTTGATTATTTGATTTCATTACTAATCTACTTTTTTTTTATTTTAATGTCCGTATGTGGATTGAGAAGGAGGATACCGCCTGTGTTTAATTGAACAGAAGATCCATGGAATGCCATGGATGAACCTATATTGTTTTTTAATAGTTCTTAGGATTTTAATCTTTATTTTGCATTTATGTGTTATGTGTAGTTATTTTAATTCATGATGTATAATTTTTTAAATTTTGTATGTAGTTTGTAATAGCCCCAGTAGTGGGAATAGTAAAAGATTTAATTTCCTGCACTTTAAAATTAATTAGTAAAACTAGGTTCACTGGGTAAAATTAATTAAAATTAATGGTGGCTTTAGTTAATTAGGGTTTATATGTAATTAAATTAGGTTTTTTTTTTTAGAAATCATATGTGAATGTATTTTGATTTGATTTTGTAATGTTTTTTTTTATGTTTTTGGGCTCTAAGCCCACGTTTAGGTCTAACCCATTTAAATAAATATGCTTAAAAATGGTTTAAAACTTTAAATAATTAAAATCAATTTAGGCCCATTAGGTTAATTAGATTTTAGGCCAACTTAGTTAATTAAAACTTGTTTAGACTTAGCTCAACCCACTTAATTTCATTTCTTTTAAAATAAATAGACCTAAGCCCACATTTCACTTAAAATAAAACCAAGTTAGACTTAGGCTCATTAATTTAATTTTCCTTTAAAATTGAATAGACTTAAGCCCATTTCTTAGACAAATTAAAATAAACAGATCTAGGCTCACTAATTAATAAAAATGTAGGCCCACCTTTAGTCCATTTCTCACTTGTAAATAAAATGTAAATCTAGCTAACCTTTTAATAAAATTAACATAGTTTAGATTTAGGGACAACGCGATCTTGAGTGCATTTTTTATATGTAATTTTATTGACTATATGCCTAGGGTTAGATGGATGTCAAATAGGGTTTAATAAAATTACATGCAATTAGAGGATGAAATAATCATTTATAAAATTATTCTAAATGAACACGAGACTAAGAGAAGTTAGTATTCCGTATCTAGAATCTCCTGGTTGTGGTGTTAGCTTTCTTTTAGGGAATCGAGTACCACCTTTTCAATTTGTCCCAGTTAATACCCTGGGTGGCGACTCCTTATCTCCACGTCATGTCTTTATGACAGTGGTTAGTATGTTCTCTAAGGCCCTAAGCCTAAACAGTGTCGTGATTGCTAAAATCTTGGACGCGCACTAAACCCCGCCGTCTCTAGTGGTGACTCCATTGGGGATAAGAGATACTGATTCTACTTGTGTTCTTTAGAATTGTTTTATTGATTATTATTTCATTCTTGCATTCATTCTGCATGTCCCTACTAAACTGATGGCGTTGGTTTATGATTCCATGATTCCACTAGCTTCATGGAGTTGTAGATTGGCTAATAATCACTCTTAGCCTTAACTCGATTTAAGAGAGATTACCAGGCTCATCTGACTAGAGTCTGTAACCCAATTCCCTAAGGGGGGTAATCTTCTCTCGAGTTGGTAAAGGATGTTAGGCCCCTCTGACCTTGGCCTGTAACTCAAAGTCCATAATGGAGAGAGTCTTGCTAAGGGAACCTTAACTTTTCATCGGACCCTAACCACATATAATGGCCTAGTTACTTCCCCTAAGATCTTCATCCAAAGTGCTTATTTTTTTGAATTGCCATAAGGTATTTCTATTTATAAAAGCCCAGGCCTATACCTTTGAAGCTCATTCAGGCTAATAAGGATTAGGCTAGACCTTTATATTTAGAAATGTTGCTTCTGTGCTCTTTCTTTTAAGAGAGATTTGGCATGCGCATCGACTCTTAATATCCCCTGTTGATATGAAGGCCAAGACAAAAAATCCTAGGAAAAGAAACTCGCCATTGAACACATGTGTGGGAGGAATAAGGTTGGAAGGCTTATACTTGCATGTTGCTTATTGATTGCTTCTTGATACTTGCTAAGTGCTTGTCTGCTATTTATTGCATAAACACATACACCATGCATACATGCATACATACAGTCCATGCATCATACTAATACCTTTTTTTGTAGCCATCATAGATTCATCTGGGTCTTTTTGTGTTTGGGGATGAAGAGGTGGCAGATTAACCAGAGTTGATTTAAGTCCGAAGTCCATAGCTCAAAGCATTCTTTATAGATTAGAGAGACTAAAGGGGAGTCCAATCAATCCACTATTCCTAGAAGCTGAATCAGCTTAGACTGAACAGACTGAAATGGAACAACAACTAGAGATGTGGACCTTAGAGGACATTGAGGGAGCTTTGATGGATGACATGATAGTTATGATGTAAGATGAACTGAGACAGGTTTTGGCCGAACTAGTGCAACCTGTTGTTGGACAACCACCTGCTGTTACTATTGAATAGCCATCTACAATAGGAGCTCCACCTATTGCTGTAGCTCCTTCACCTATTGCTAACAATGCTGGGGGGTAACTTACTGCTAGAAATGTGCCTGCTATTGATGTGAGAATGGAAGACATTGAAAACTACATGGTAGAAAAGGCTAAAAGAGAACCATTTGAATTGGTTCAAGACCTTGAGTCCAAGCAGATGCAAGCACTGACTTAGAAAATGTCCAAGATGGAAGAGCTGATTAGAGGACAAGGAATAGGGTATTCTTTTGACTTTGATGATATGTTGCAAATGGAGGGTGACAAGCTACCTGAAAAATTCAAAATGCCTTAACTGTAAAAATTTGATAGGAGAGGAGACCCTAGAATTCATTTGAGCCAATACACAATAACCATGAGCACTAAAAAAGCACCTCTAGCAGTAGTCACTACGTTTTCTGTGCTGTCCCTGGAAGGAATGGCTATGAACTGGTACTATGGGTTGGAATAGTCTATTAGAGCTTATTGGAAGGAACTATGTACTACATTCTTGAAACAATATGATTATAACACTCAATTGGAAGTGTCATAGGGATTTGGAGTTGACTAAATAAAAATCAAATGAATCTTTATATGATTTCTTAACTCATTTCATGAACAAAGCAGGGATGATAAAAAACAAGCTTACTGAAAAGGATCAAGTTAGAACGATAGTTCGTAATGTGTCACCTAATTTGGTCGAGAGGCTACAGATGATGAATCCCAAAACCTTCATTGATTTGCATGATGATGGGTTACAAGCTGAGGAAATTAAGAATGAGAAAAAGAAAACTACTAGAGGCACAGGAACTCGAAACTACCCAATTGGGGGCATACAATAAGGAAGTACTAGCCGAGCTATAGAGGTGCGTGCAGTTCAGCAACCTAGAAGGTTCTCCAACTTTAACCAACCACTCTTCAAAGTCCTAGAGAGGCTAATCCAAAAAGGCCTGCTCTAACCCTTAACCTTTTCCAAACCCCCAAATCCAAATCTCCCAGGCTATGATCCAAACAGTTACTGTAAGTTTCATCAAGTAGCTGGCCATTCTATAGATACCTGCATTTGCCTAAAACATGAAATCCAAAACCTGATAGACTCTAGAAAAATCATTGACCCTGAGAAATCCAATTCCAACCCAAACACCAGAAACAACCCTTTCCCAGACTATCGAAATGTTCTACCACCAGCCACCATGATGATCAACTCAAGGGTTAGCGAAGAAGAAGTGCTAAGCTCCTTCAAAGACCTCAACCTTATACCCAATGGAGAACCTTTCAGATAGCCACAGAGAGGAGTAGAAGATTTATTGGGCCAGCCCTTAGGCAAGTTTGATTACAGAGTATTCTACTTGAAACCACCCTCTGCTGATATCCCTATTGAATCAATTGAGCCCTTAGGTTGGGAAGATGAGTTTGATGATAAGTCGATAAAAGAAGAGCCTGAAATTCCTAAGCAGTCACCAAGAGGAGTTGAAGATCTGTTGGGACGACCTTCGGGCAAGTTTGATTATAAAGTAGTCTATTCTAAACCCGCTACTGCTGACATACCCATGGAAGAGATTGTGCCGACAGGATGGGGTGATGAGTTTGAAGAAGATGAATTCTTAACCCCAGAACTATCTCAAGAAGGGGGTTAAAGAGCTGCTAACCCAACATATGGACAAGCTAAGGGAGTTGAAAGGAAAAGAAACATGCATAGTGGAAGTTTGGAAAAATGGGAAAAGAGAATGGATTTTTGGGGCCGTGGACATCTGGTATGATTCTGATGAAAAAAACCCACTAGAGTTTATGTATGGAGTGATACTCCAAATGTGAATCATGTTACTAGAAGTGGGAGGAATTACCAGGCAGCAAAAAAGCAAAATGAAAGGGTTATAGAAAGGGAAGAAACAAAAGATGCAGAAGTAGAGGAAGGACAAAAAGAAGACATGATCCTGGAACAACTCAAGAAGGCTAAAGCGAGTATGAGCATCTAGGAATTACTTATGCATTTGGGTAGTCATAAAAGGGCTCTGGTTAAAGCTTTGTCGAATGTGAGCATTGAAACTGCAGCTACGCCTGAGGCTATGGTAGCAAAGGTGATATAAAAGAAACATAGGCTGATAACATTCTCAGATGATGACTTGCCTTTGGAGGGAAGAAATCATAACAAGGCATTATTTATCCCAACTGAAGTAAAAGGGAAGAGAACCAACTTTGTAATGGTATATGATGGTTCAGCTATAAATGTATGCCTGCTAAAGATCTTGCCCAATCTAGGTCTGAAAGTAGATGACTTGACGGTTTTAAACCTCATAACAAGAGCTTATGATGACAGTACTAGGAATGTGGAGGGAACATTTCAGGCTTTAGTCAAAATAGGGCCCGTAGAGTCGATTGTTGAATTTATTGTGTTGGACATCCCTGTTACCTATGCCCTACTGCTAGGAAGGCCATGGTTTCATGCCCTGGGAGGTGTACCTTCAACTGTGCACTAAAAAATAAAATTCCCTCATGAAAGAGATGTCATGACAATAGAAGCTAGAACCAATGCAGCCATGGTAGTTATACTTGATAAACAGAAGCAAGTGTGTGTTCCGCCTGGTTTTCAAGTTGCTGGAATATTTGATGAGATGGATCCTAGGGTTGCAAAAATGATGGAAAACATGAATTATAGACCTGGACAGGGTTTCGGGAAGAATGGACAAGGAAGTCCTAGGCCCCCGAACATTAAAGCCCAGGACCATACGAAGGGTTTTGGATATACTAAGGCAGGACCAGCTAGTAGAAGAGAAAAAAACAAGGAGAAAGCAAAAAGAAATAAGCCCTTAGGAAGGATTGGACCACTAAGTGAGAACTTCATTAAGCCAGGGGAAGGAAAATATTATATGGGCACCAAAGAATATGTTAACGTGGATGGAAAAGATGCCCCTGGGTTTAAGATCTTCAAGGAGAAGATTATGGAAAGCCTAGAAGCCAACAACAAAGAGGAATTCATGAAGCAAGTAACTGAAAGGATGGGTAATGATGCTATTGAGGAGCTGTTGTGTCTGCCACTTGAGGAGGAACCACCCCAGGACTTAGCTAGTGTCATTAGTGATAGTTTTATTGATAATTTTTTATGAAGAAACTGATGTAATAATGTCTGGTCTCTATGCGGACAAAGATGTTGTTTTTCCTATGGTCAATTATATGAATGCTAGTTTTGCTTACTTGTGTGATGTGCATCTTGATAGTTATGTGCATTATAATTTTGATCACTCATGCATGTTTGACATTAATTAAATTCAATTTGATTCATTTAACATGGGCACAAATGATAATCCAAAGAACATTTCTGTATCACATGATGTAACTCCTGAAGAGAGGAAAAATTTTGAGAGAATATTAATAAAAAGAAAGGTAGTATTTGCTTGGACTTATGAAGATATGCTAGGTTTGGATAGGGAAATAGCAGAGCATCACATTAGAACTCATCCAGAAACCAAGCCGGTTAAATAGAAATTGTGCAGATTGAGACCAGAATGGATAGAAAAGATAAGGGAGGAAATTGCCAAGCAAATACAGGCTAACTTCCTAGAAGTAATAGAATACCCTCAATGGCTAGCAAACATGGTACTTGTTCCTAAGAAAGATGGCAAAGTACAGATGTGTGTAGATTTTAGGGATCTGAACAAAGCCTGTCCAAAAGATGACTTCCCGTTACCTCACATTGATGTAATAGTGAACAGCGTTACAGCAATTGCAATGTATTCTTTTATGGATAGATTTTTTGAGTACAACCAGATCATGATGGCAGTCATGGATAAGATTAAGGCAAGTTTCATCATAGAATGGGGGACTTATTGTTACAAGGTGATGCCTTTCAGACTGAAGAATGCAGACATGATGGTCAAATCAGAGAGAAGAGGAGGACACTTTAAAGCCTTAGACAAGTTCTTAGCCCGAATTGAGAGGTACAACCTGAGACTCAACCTGAAGAAGTGCATTTTTTGGGTTACTTCAGGGAAGCTGTTAGGGCATATAGTGAGCAGCCGAGGAATTAAAGTGGATCCGGATAAAGTGAAAGCCATCCAAGAAATGTAGGCACCAAAGACGGAGAAAGAAGTAAGAGAATTCCTTGGCAGGTTGCAGTATATTAGTAGGTTTATCATAAAACTCACTAATATTTATGACCCTATCTTTAATCTCTTAAGGAAAGATCAGCCGGTTAAGTGGAATGATGATTGTCAAAAAGCTCTTAATAAGATTAAGGAGTATCTTGTTAATCCACCTGTTCTGAAACCACCTAGACAGGGTAAGCCATTGGTTTTGTACTTAGCTTTAGAAGAGGATGCAATGGGGGCAATGTTAGCACAAGAAAGGTCAGACGGAATAGAGCACATAGTGTACTACTTGAGCAAGAAGTTTCTGCCATATGAGGAAAAATATGATTTAGTATAAAAGACATGTCTGATCATGATTTGGGCTACGAGGAAAATGAGGCATTATTTTCAATCTTACAGGGTTCAAGCTGTCTCAAGAATAGACCCTCTAAGGTATTTATTTCAAGCATTGGCTTTAACTGGAAAAATGTCTCGATGGTTGGTACTCTTAACTGAATTTGATATAGAGTACATTACTACAAAGGTAATCAAGGGAAGAGCAGTAGCAGAATTCTTAGCTCAGAATGTGATCAAAGGTGAAGAGCAATGGAATTTGGAGTTTCCAAATGAGTACTTAGTAGTTGTAGAGCACTGGGAGTGGAAACTTTACTTTGATGGAGTTGTAAACAACAAAGGAGCTGGATTGGGAGTGATCCTTGTTACACCGGAAAGAGAAACCATACCAATGGCAAAGAAACTGGATTTCAAGGTCACAAACAATATAGCCAAGTATTAAGCATGTATCTGTGGGATTAAGGTGGCTGTGGCAGCTGAAGTGAAAGATTTGTTAGTTTTTAGGGATTCAGTGTTAGTCATCAATCAGGGTAATGAAGAATAGGAGGTAAAAGAGGAAAAGTTCAAGCCTTATTTATGCTATTTGAAAGCCTTAATGAAGAATTTCACCAAATGTCTCTTTATCCATCTATCCAGAGATGATAATTAGATGGCGGATGCACTGGCAACACTCTCTTCAATGTGGGATAGTGCAACTGGGTTAGCTATGAAACCTTTAGTGATCATGAAGTCTAGAGCACCATGTTATGGGGGTGAGCAGATTATGAATATTCAAATGGGGCCTGAAGAAAAGCCTTGGTTTTATGATATCCAGAAATTCATTGAAAAAGGAATTTATCTAGATGAAGCAGTCTCAAAAGAAAGATATGCTCTTCGTGTTCTTGCACGTAACTATGCAAGTCATGATGGGGTATTATACAAAAGAATGTTGAACGGGATGCAGCTCAGGTGTCTCAAAAAGGATGAAGCTGAAAAGGTGATGCAAGAGATTCATACAGGGGCTTGCGGTTCTCATATGAACGGGATAATTCTAGCTAAGAAAATACTCAGAGAAGGGTATTACTGGATGACTATGGAAAAGGATTATATCATGACAGAAAGACAATGCCATCAGTGTCAGATCCACGGGAATCTTAGTCACATGCCTCCAACAGTGTTGAATAGTTTATCATCCCCTTGGCCCTTTGCAACATGGGGAATTGATATCATAGGAGAAATAAGACCGACAACATCAAATGGGCATAAATATATAGTGGTGGCAATCGATTACTTCTCAAGATGGGTAGAGTCAGAATCTTTCAACACTCTGAAAACAAAATAGATGGCACAATTCATTAAGAAGAGCCTTATCTATAGATATGGGGTTCCGCATCATATTGTGATAGATAACGGGGTTCAATTTCAAGCAGAAATAGCAGAGTTGTTACAAAAGTATGGGATGGAGCACCATAAATCTTCACCTTATCACCCTCAAGCTAATGAAGCAGTGGAAGCAGCTAATAAAAATGTCAAGAAAATCCTTTCTAAGATGGTTAAAACCTACAAGGATTGGTCTAAATATCTTCCTTTTATCTTATGGGGATATAGGACTACAGCTAGAACCGCCACAGGCCAAACACTGTCCTCATTGGTATATGGTTATAAGGCAGTTTTGCCCATAGAAATTGAGATTAAGTCCTTGAGAGTAGTCATGGAGGCTAAAATAACTGAGAATGAATGGGCATAGAAAAGATATGATCATCTAGTATCTCTAGATGAGAAAAGGATGGATGCTTTATTCCATACTCAGATATATCATACAAGGATAGCAAAGGCATTCAACAAGAAGTTTAAGCCTAGGAAGATCAAAGCTGGAGATATGGTGCTAAAATAGTCTAGAGTCGTGGTGTTCGATCCAAGAGGTAAACTTAGACCGAATTGGGAAGGACCATACTTAGTCAAATGGGTCTTACCTAAAGGAGCTACTAAGATATTAGATCTTAAAGGGAATGAGTTTATGGAACCTATTAATCTGGATTGCCTCAAGAAGTACTGCCTATAAAAAATATGAACAAAAGTAGAATAAAGAAAATAAAGTCCACTAGCTAGAAAACCTGAAAAGGCTAGTTAGGCAAAAGTTAGGACATTCCCGTTGTTCAAAAAACCTGCAAAGGGCTGACAGGCAAAAGTTAGGGAAATAAATAAAAAAATAATGATCCTGCTGATTAGAAAATCCATAAAGGGCTAGTCACACAAAAATTAGGGAAATAAAATGTGAGCAAAAAATATTCAGTTAGAAAATTCGTGAGGATTAGCTAATAACATGAGTTATGTCATGTGATGTATTAAATGTACTCATTTTGGCCCTAGTTAATGAATGAAATTGAAATTGAAGTTTTGTTAAACTTTGCATATCCTTCTTTATTATAAAGCATAAGTATTTGAAGGGATAACAAAACATAAGAAAGCCTAAGACTGGCTCTATGAGACCATTCTATCTAGTGATGTCTTTGTTTCTTCCTTTGCAACTCATCATACAAAGTTTAAGTTCTCTTGTACCTAGCAAATCCTAGTGGTTCTGTCTTTTGGATAACAACCCAAGTTTTGTAATCATCATCAGTAGTAACATCAACATCTAGGTGTATGTTCTGTTCAAGGGCTCTACAAGGCCACAAGCTCCTAATCTTATCCAGAGAATCTTGTCTCAAAGGAAAGCCTTCAAAGTCAGTTAGAACAGTAATGATGAACTGAGGGCGACCATATTGGCGATAAAGACGTAAAGGGGTAAAAAAGGTAAAGAAGTGTAGCCCTGGAATAAGAACACAGTGATCATACAGCTCAATAGTCATGAACTTTAATCTCCACCAAGGGCAGACCCATATGATCTCAGCATCTAAAATCTTCTTCCACTAGTCAACCCATTGGTCCATAGAACGTTTGTCCTTCATTTTCAGAGGACGAGATTGTAGCTAATGAGGTTGATAAGTCAAAGAATTGATGGGTACAATAAACAAGCTCAGCTTTTCCTATAACCAAATCTAAAAAAAAAGGCTTGCTAAGTTGAAAACCCAAAAAGGCGACTTAGGCAAAAGTTAGGGCAAGCTCACTAAGTTGAAAACCCAAAAGGGTGGCTTAGGCAAAAGTTAAGGCAAGCCCACTAAGTTGAAAACCCGAAAGGGTCGCTTAGGCAACAAAAAAAATCCATTAAGATGCAAACACTATTTCAGTTCTATCTAACAGTGTTCGAGACAATACAGAAATAAAAATAGCAGTACAATAGAGAGCAATCAGATATAGACATGCAGAAAACTTAGGAATATAGAACTCTAAATCGCTCATCTCGAGCTCTGGTATCATGCCATGGGCTCTATCCTCTAGTAAGGTCATCATGATGATAAGTGTCTGGAGGTCTAGAAAATGAAGTCCCAACATTGTACGGATCAAAGCCCAAGTCTGTAAGCTATCGACGAAGCATCTCGTTCTCCCGCTCTAGACTACTGGAATAGCTCTGCATACACAGAAAACATCATATCATATGCATAACATGCATACATTTTGCATTTTCTCAGTGTAGATGCTTACCCACCAACTATCTATAACCTGCATCGTGAATAATCTCTGAGACGAGGCAATTCCGTATAGATACTCTGCCTATGTTCGGGAACCTGTTTTGTAAAATCTTTACTAATATCAATGTCAAGTGTACAGATCCATACAAGAAATAAGTCAAACAGACTCACATGAGAAGCATCTGGTGGACAAAAGCTAGGAAGCTGAGCATCACCAAACTGCATTTGCTACTCAACTTGGAGCCTAAACAGTGGGAGTCCAGTAGAACATAGACTTGTCTAGAAGAGAGACATCACCGAGCGTAACACTGACAAAGGCCCCATCGCGACTAGTCCCAACATGCTGACTATGATGAACAGGACTAGGTCTAGGCTCAGGACTCTCAATATCAGGAGTAACCTCAATCTCTGGAGTAGTCTCAATCTCCTCATCTACATCGATGAAAGAACGATCCTCCTCAAACTGTAAAGAGAAGGAGTGATTCATAGGTTCTAGAAGTAGAAGCTGAAATAATGAGAAAATACCTCATCATTATCAATGGGAACATGCTCCAAGAGGCTCTCACAGATAAACTATTGATAATGTTGAGAACGCTCAAGAAAATCTGAGGTAGCATACCCCTGTAGTGCATCCCTCAACTCTGAACCTGTAAGATGTGAGCTGCGGAGCATAGAGGAAGGGACATCAGATGGAATGTGATGTCGAGAAGGGCCAGAAGACTAGTGATACACTCGCTCCCCTAAATACCACATCAAACAGCCATAACTAGAGAGCGGGATCCTCATAGCTCAAGGTGAACTACAGCTGCCATGAAATCATATCACTAGATGTTCTAAGCACCCTCTAACCAATCAGAGTTTATCTATAATTTATGTAAATTAAGTCTAACCTCTATTAAATTGTAACATACTAATGATTTTATTTTTTTTTCTCTTTACCAGGTGCCACTCGACAATGTTCAGCTGATCATGATACATCTACAAAGTATTCCTATTGCTAGCAAGATGGGAAGAACCCCATCTCATCATCAGAGAAAGGTCCTATCAGAACTGATAGCGTCAAAGCCTCGAATCAGCCTGATCTCTATGCTCCAGATCTAGAAGAAAGAAAACATATCAGGAAAAGGCAAGGAAAGGCAAGACTATAAAGATCAAAGGAAGGAAAACATACATGCAAGACGTGTCAAAAGCCACATATCATGATAGCACCTCTACAGACAGTGTCAAGTCTGTAATAAATATAAGCGAGTGTAGTAGATCCCTAATCTAGTGTGGTAACTCAATCCAGGTCTTGAAGAGGACCCAACAGAGCAATACTAACCTTATGGCCTAATAATATTAAAAGGAAACACCTCGCCTTATGGATAATCTAATGAGGAGTAGAAATAGGAAGGCATCTAAATCCCTCAACTAAGGATGAAAGAAGAACATTCTTTCAATTCTTCCATGCTGGAGAGAACCCAATCAAATCTCGCACGTACTGACTCTATGCATGCTCTGGAAGACTGCAATAGCTGACGTCAAATGGAACTAGGGATCCTCCAAAGGAAATTCCGATGATAGCAGAAAAACTCATAGGTGAAACAGTCAGCTCACCCACATGAGTATGGAAAGTGCGGGAAGTATCCATCCATTGCTCGATCAAAGCAAACAAAGAGAAATGGTCAGACCGACCTCGAATAGTCAAAAGTATAGCAATAAAATGCTTGAATCCAGAGGCCCAAATCAGATGTGTCACCTACTCTGACAATCCATGAAATAATTCCCGAGCTAGATTGAAACAGCCATGAACTTCATCGGACGCTAGTTAAATTTTAAAATAATAATAATTGGTTAATTAAAAGATTAATTAATTAATCAAAGAATTTAAATTGAAGGATTTGATTAGTTAATTAATTAATAAGTTAAAAAAACTGATCGGCAATCTGCTATGCCGATCAGCATTAGTCGAGCCATTCAGAAATCTAGAATTCCCAGAATTCCAGACATCTGATCCATCATATAGACAACCCAAGAGCTACATTTCATATTTTCATAGTTTAATTTCAATTTATCATGCATTTTCATGTTAATTTCTAGCTAATATACATGTCAATCTCTACTCCAAAACTAACTCTAGTTGTTAATTATACAGGTGATATTTTTGTAGAAATAAATAGAAGTAAGAAAAGTTACCTCATTGCCCACATCTTTGTACCTGTGTGTACGAAGATGAGTCAAAGGAAAGATAGATGAGTCTTCTCGAAGTCCAAGATCATTCTAAGGAAAATAGGGAGGCAGAATTCTCTAACGTTATAAAGTCTCAACTCCTTCATATTGTCCATGTGACGAGGAAGCCCATAGGATCAAACGGATTACAAATCGGACGACAAATGGTAAAGAAATCAAGAAAAGAAAAATGTGAATCAATTGGAAAGAAAAAAGAAAAGAATAGGAAGAGAAGAGAAGTGATCAACAAAAGGAATGGGAAGGGTATATAAAATGGAAAATATCCATTTTGATCCTTCCAATTTATTTATTTTTTATTGATCTTTTTTTTCTTATAATTTGGTCCATAATTGCATTCTGATTAGGAACATGTTCCTAATTAAATCATGACATTCATCAAATTAATAATTCATTGAATTGTTAAAACTACATAATCAATCTTGATCTTGAGCTTTCTGTCAAGTACAAAAATAGAACAAGATTACAGAATTCATTTTTTGCATTTTACATGCATCATTTCAATCAAAGGATTCATATGCTACACAGTAGCTATTATATGAATTTCAAATGATTATGTTATGTACTGCATAACTGTTATGACAAAAACTTTCAAATTCATCAATGCTAGACGTTCCACAAGAACTATAGCAAGTTTTCAATTTATCACCACTAGACGTCCCATAGGGAATATAGTGTGCATCGTTAGACGTCCCACAGGGAATATAACGAAATTCATCATTGCTAGACGTTCCATAGGAACTATAGCAAGTTTTCAATTTATCATCACTAGACGTCCTATAAGGAATATAGTGTGCATCATTGCTAGATGTTCCACAAAAACTATAGCAAGTTTTCAATTTATCATCACTAGACATCCCATGAGGAATATAACAAAATTCATCATTGCTAGACATTGCATGGGAACTATAGAAAATTTTCAACTTATCATCACTAGACATCCCACAGGGAATATAGTGTGCATCGTTAGACGTCCCATAGGAAATATAATGAAATTCATCATTGATAGACGTTCCACAAGAACTATAGCAAGTTTTCAATTTATCATCACTAGACGTCCCACAGGGAATATAGTGTGCATCATTAGACATCCCACATGGAATATAACAAAATTCATCATTGTTAGACGTTCCACAAGAACTATAACAAGTTTTCAATTTATCATCACTAGACGTCCCACAGGGAATATAATAAAATTCATCATTGCTAGACGTTCCATAGGAACTATAGCAAATTTTCAATTTATCATCGCTAAACATCCTACAAGGAATGTAGTGAAACTCATTTGCATAAAGTCCACCAGATGTTCCATAGGAAATATAGTGCGAATTGTCAAACATCACACCTTGCTCAACAATTTGAGCATTAATCTATCACTTAGGATACAATCAAGTGTCCTAATTTCTTTCTTTTGAAATTGTGTGCTTGTATTGCTTTATCACAATTTGTCAAGCAAACAGCGACAAAAGGGGGCAACTGTAAGCACCTAATGTCAGGATGCAATTGTGCACAATTGTGACATAAGCCCCTATGATGAAATTTATTCAAAAATTGAACTTGGTTGTCGATTTTCTGGGCTTTAAGGACTAAATTGCAATGTTTTTAGGAATCGATTGCAAATAAGTCAATTCTTCAGGGGTCTTTTGGTAATTAAGAGTTAAAAAATAAAAATAAAAATTTTTTAAGATTGGCATTAGTGTAATGTCGATCGGCGTTACACAATGTCGATGCGTAAAAGTCCTTTTTTTTATTTTTTGATTATTTTTATTGATTTTTCAGTGTTTTGATTGGTTGAAAATTCAATTTCATCTTTATTATTATTTGATAAGGTTTTTAAATGCGTAAGTTTTTGAAATTAAAACCAGACGCTATCATCATATCATATGAGATGAGTCTGTTACTCCGAAGGAGGAAGTCAGTATGTAAGCAAACTCTGCATTTAAAAGTTGAGTCTGCATGCGTGCAAAGGGGGACTTTTTTTCTGCTTCGGGGAGAGGATTCTAACTCACAGTGAGAGACTCACGAAGAGACACAGTGACACACACTGAGGAAAAGACGAAAGAAAAAATAGAGAGACTGTGAGCGCAAAAAATCCTAATTTTGGATACTGAAGTTTTCAAAAGCAATCAAATCCCAGTCCAAAATCAACAATACTTCAATTTCAACGGTGATAATCCAATCTGAGGGGCTCAAAAGAGGGCATTTGCACAGCATCTAGATCTTCAGTGTTATTTTCTATTTCATTTTTTACTCTTTTCTATTATTTTCTGTTTATGATTTTTCTTTTACTTTTGTTATTGTTTTGATTATTTGATTTCATTACTAATCTGCTTTTTTTTTTGTTTTGATGTCCGTATTTGGATTGAGGAGGAGGATACCGCCTATGTTTAATTGAACAGAAGCTCCATGGAATGCCATGGATGAACCTATACTATTTTTTAATAGTTATTAGGATTTTAATCTTTATTTTGCATTTATGTGTTCTGTGTAGTTATTTTAATTCATGATGTATAATTGTTTAAATTTTTTATGTAGTTTCTAATAGCCCCAGTAGTAGGAATAGTAAAATATTTAATTTTTTGCACTTTAAAATTAATTAGTAAAACTAGGTTCACTAGGTAAAATTAATTAAAATTAATGGTGGCTTTAGTTAATTAGGATTTATATGTAATTAAATTAGGTTTTTAAAAAAAAATCATATGTGAATGTATTTTGATTTGATTTCGTGATTTTTTTTTATGTTTTTGGGCCTTTTTTATGTTTTTGGGCCCTAAGCCCACGTTTAGGTCTAACCCATTTAAATAAATAGGCTTAAAAATGGTTTAAGACTTTAAATAATTAAAATCAATTTAGGCCCATTAGGTTAATTAGATTTTAAGCCCACTTAGTTAATTAAAACTTGTTTAGACTTAGCTCAGCCCACTTAATTTCATTTCTTTTAAAATAAATAGACCTAGGCGTACATTTCACTTAAAATAAAACCAAGTTAGACTTAGGCTCATTAATTTAATTTTCCTTTAAAATTGAATAGACTTAAGCCCATTCCTTAGAAAAATTAAAATAAACAGATCTAGGCTCACTAATTAATTAAAATGTAGGCCCACTTTTAGTCCATTTCTCACTTGTAAATAAAATGTACCTTTTAATAAAATTAACATAGTTTAGATTTAGGGACAACACGATCTTGAGTGCATTTTTTATATGTAATTTTATTGACTAGATGCCTAGGGTTAGATGGATGTCAAATAGGGTTTAATAAAATTGCATGTAATTAGAGGATGAAATAATCATTTATAAAATTATTCTAAATGAACACAAGACTAAGAGAAGTTAGTATTTCGTATCCAGAATCTCCTGGTTGTGGTGCTAGCTTTCTTTTAGGGAATCGAGTACCATCTTTTCAATTTATCCTAGTTAATACCCTGAGTGGCAACTCCTCATCTCCATGCCATGTCTTTGTGACAGTGGTTAGTATGTTCTCTAAGGCCCTAAGCCTAAACAGTGTCGCAGTTGCTAAAATCTTGGACGCGCGCTAAACCCCGCTGTCTACAACTATGTACTACTTTTTTGACACAGTATGATTATAAGACTATATTAGAAGTGTCCGTCAAGGATTTGGAACTGACTAAGCAAAAATCAAACGAATCCTTTTATGATTTCTTAACCAAATTTATGAACAAAGAAGGATTAATGAAAAACAAGTTGGCTAAGAAGGATTAAGTTAGGATGATAGTCTATAACGTGTCACCTAATTCGGTTGAGAGATTGCAAATGATGAATCCTAAAACATTTATAAACATATATGATGATGGTTTACAATCCGAAGAGATTTAGAAGTACAGGAACCCAAAATTACCTAACTAGGGGCACACAACAGGGAAGTACTAGCTAAGTTGTGGAGGTGTGTGCAGTTCAGCAGTCTAGGAGATTCTCCAATTTTAACCAACTACGTTCTAAAGTCCTAGATCATATGATCCAAAAAGGCCTACTTAGACCATTAACCTTTTTCAAATCACCAAACCTAAATGTTCCAAGCTATAACCCAAACAGCTACTATAAATTTCACCAAGTAGCTGACCACTCCACATACACCTTTATCCACTTAAAACATGAAATCCAGAACCTGGTAGATTCTAAAAAAATCATAAACCCAAAAAAATCCAATTCCAACCCAAACACTAGAAACAACCCTTTCCTAAACTACTAAATTGTTCCACCACCAGCCACCATGATGATCAACTTAAGAGTTGGCGAAGAGGAAGTGTTAGACTCCTTTGAAAACTTAAACCTTACAGACAGTGAGAAATCTCCTAATACCTCTAGAGGAGTAAAAGATTTATTGGGGCAACCCTCCAGCAAATTTGACTTTATGCTATTTTATTCAAAATCACTTTCTACTGATATTCCCTTTAAATCAATTGTATCCTCAGGATAGGATGATGAGTTTGATAATGAGCCAAAGGAAGAAAAGAGAGAATATGAAACTCTTAAGCAACCATTGAGAGGGGTTAAAGGTTTATTAGGGCAACCTTTAAGCAAGTTAGACTATACAGTATTTTACTCTAAGCCCACTTCACATGATATACCAATAGAGGAGATTATGCCCATAGGATGAGGTGAAGAGTTTGAAGATGATGACGTAAATGGAAAGAGCAATGGATCTTTTGATTCTGAATAGTCTTAAGAGGGAGTTGAAGAGTTACTGAGCCAACATTTAGGCAAACTTAACAGGGAGGAGCTAAAAGGGAAACAAATATGCACGATGGAAGTATAGAAAGATGGAAAGAGGGATCAAATTATTAGGGTTATTGACATTTGGTATGACTCTAATAAAAAGAGCCCTGGTGGTCTTGATGTATGGAGTAATAATCCTAATATGAACCATGTCACCAGAAGTGGAAAGAATTATAAGGCAGTAGAAAAGAAAATCTAGAAAGTTATAAAAAGAGAAGAAACTAAGGATGTAGAAGTAGAGGACGGGAAAAAAGAAGACCTGATCTTAGAGTAGCTATATAAAGCTATAGTAAATGTGAGCATTTAGGAATTATTGATGCATTTAGGTAGCCACCGAAGAGCTCTTGTCAAAGTTCTATCAAATATGAGTATTAAAATAGTAGCTACACTTGAGGCTATGATAGCAAAGGTCATAGAAAAGAAGCATGAATTAATAACGTTCTCGGATGATGATTTGCCTTTGGAAGGTAGAAATCATAACAAGGCATTGTTTGTCCTAACTGAAGTAAGGGGAAAAGAACTAATTTTACAATGGTAAATGACAGTTCTACTATTAATGTGTTTCCATTAAAAATCCTACCTAATTTGTGTTTGACAGCTGATGATTTGAAAGGTTCAAATATTATAATCAGAGCTTATGATGATAGCACCCAGATTGTAGAGGGCACATTCCAAGCTCTGGTTAAAACAAGACCTGTAGAGTCAACTATTAAGTTCATTGTATTAGACATCCCTGTTATATATGCCTTACATTTAGGAACTCTATGGTTCCATGCTTTAAGAGGGGTACCCTTAATTGTGCTCCAGAAGATAAAATTCCCTCATAAAGGAGAGGTTATGACTATAAAAGCTGGAACCAGTGTAGCTATGGTAGCCATACAAGATAAATAGAAATAAGTATGTGTTCCCCCCAGTTCCCAAGTTGTTGGAATATTTGATGGAATTGAGATGGATCCAAGAGTACAAGGATGATGGAAATTATGAATTATCAACCTAGACAGGGCTTGGGAAAGACTGAGCAAGGAAGCCCTAAACCCCCAGAATTCAAAAATCAGTGTGACACTAAGGGACTAGGGTGCACTGAGATAGAACCTGGTAGCAAAAGAGGAAGGAAGAAGGGAGAGGCCAAGATAAATAAGCCTTTGGGGAGAATCGGGCCAATAAGTAAGAATTTTATCAAGCCAGGGGAAGACAAGTACTACTAGGTGTTAAGGAATCTGTCAATGTTGTTGGAAAAGACATTCCTGGGTTTGAGATCTTCAAAGAGCATATTATGGAGAACCTGATAGAGGATATTAAAGAGGAAGTAATGACACTGGTAGTTGAGAAGATAGGTGATACTATTGTTGAAGAGTTATTGTGTCTATCACCTGAAGAGGAGCCACCCCAGGATTTAGCTACTATCATTAGTAATAGTTTTAGTGATGTTTTTTTATAAAAAAACTAAAGTGACAACGTATGGCCTTTATAAGGATGAAGACTTTATTTTTTCCATGGTCAATGATATGATTTCTAGTTTGGCTTACTTGTGTAATGTCCATCCTTATGGTTCTGTGCATTTTAATATTGATTGTATGTGCATGTTAGACATTAATTCCATTCAATTAGTTCATTAAACATGGGCACAAATGATAATCCTAAGAATATTTCTATACCACATGATGTAACTCCTGAAGAGAGAGAAAATTTTAAAAGAATATTAAGAAAAAGAAAGGTAGTATTTGCTTGGACTTATGAAGATATGTTGTGTTTAAACAGGGAAATTATGAAACATCACATCCTAACTTATCCAGAAATTAAACCTGTTAAACAGAAACTACGCAAGCTAAGACTAGAGTAGACTGAAAAGATAATAGAGGAAGTTGTTAAACAAATCCAAGCTAATTTGCTAGAAGTGGTAAATTATTCTCAATGGTTAGCAAATATAGTACTAGTACCTAAGAAAGACGATAAAGTGCGTATGCGTGTGGATTTCAAGGATCTAAACAAAGCATGCCCAAAAGATGATTTTCCTTTACCTCACATTAATGTGATAGTGGACAATATGGTGTTGAGCGCAATGTATTCTTTTATAGATGGGCTTTTAGGATATAATTAAATAATGATGGTAGTAATGGATAAGATCAAAATAGCTTTCATTATAAAATAGGGGACGTATTGTTATAAGGTTATGCCTTTTGGA
Organism: Mallotus nudiflorus; assembly: GCA_947683625.1. Lineage (NCBI taxonomy): Eukaryota > Viridiplantae > Streptophyta > Magnoliopsida > Malpighiales > Euphorbiaceae > Mallotus > Mallotus nudiflorus. Next base: position 145,129 of record CANTUR010000067.1, read on the forward strand.
TTGAGGAATGCAGGTGCAACATATCAAAGGGCAGCTACTGCTCTTTTTCATGATATGATGCACAAAGAAGTAGAAGTATATGTAAATGACATGATGGTCAAGTTAGAGACAATAGAAGGACACTTTAAAGTTTTAGATAAGTTCTTAGTCTGAGGCTCAACCCAAAGAAATGCATTTTTGGGGTTACTTCAAGAAAACTACTAGGGCATATAGTTAGTAGCAAAGGAATTTAAATAGATCCAGATAAAGTGAAAGTTATCTAGGAAATACTAGCACTAAAGATAGAGAAAGAAGTAAAAGGATTCATTGGCAAGTAACAGTATATTAGTAGGTTCATTACAAAGCTTACTAATATTTGTGACCCTATCTTTAAGCTTTTAAGGAAAGATCAACCTGTGAAGTGGAACAATGATTGTCAAAATGCTTTTGATAGGATTAAGGAATATCTTGCCAATATGCCTTTATTGAAGCTACCAAGGTAAGGTAAGTCGTTGATCTTGTACTTGGCTCTAGAAGAAAATGCAATAGGGGTAATGCTAGCACAAGAAGGACTGGATAGACTAGAACATGTAGTGTATTACCTTAGCAAGAAGTTTCTGCCATATGAGGAAAAGTATAATTTGGTAGACATGTCTGATAATGATATTGTAATTCCCTACATATATATATATAATTATTTAAATAAAATAGGGACATAATTTTTCTCAAATAATACTAGTAATAGTTAATTTGCATTATATTATAGTATGATCGTGTTAACATTATATTTTAGGTTAAATATTGGTTTAAGCGTGTATATTTATTCATATGTATGTATATATAAATATATACATAAATGTATATATAATATAGTATAAAGTATAATTATATACATGTGTATATATATATATATGTATACATTTTCATGTAGTATATGTTTACATACATATACATATAATATATATATATATATATATATATATATATATAACTATATATACATATATACACTAATAAATACTTGAATAGACATGTGTATATATATATATAAATATATATTTATATATGGTATATATATATAGTATATATGCATATAGTTACAATACAGTATAATAAGTATATTATATATATATATATATATATATATATATATATATATATATATATATATATATGTATGTATAGTTAGAGTTAGAAGGAACCAGAACCTGAAGAAGACCAAATCCCTCATCCCCGTCTGCCACCCCCCCCCCCCCCGCCCTCTTCCGTCACTGCGCCACCTTCTTCTTCGCCTGAGAGTGCCATTGCCGTCGTGTGTGAAGCTTGCTGGAGTGTTGTAGTAGCTGTTTTCCTCTTCCTCGCGAAGCAGCTCCTTCCTCTCCTCGCGCAGCAGCAGCTCTGCATCTCCTCGTTCTGTCCAGCCTCGACTTTCCGCCCGTGCCATCTCTTGGAGGTGTCAAGCTGCCCTCCGCCTCCACCTGAGCTGCTCCATCTCCCCATCTTCTCCGGTGGCAGCAGGTCTTTCCCCCTCCCTCTATTCTATCTAGCTGCTAGGTGGTGAGTAGTGCTCGCCCAATTCTTCCATTCCCTTCTTCGATCTTGGTAAACCTAAGTTAGTTAGGGTTGTTTAGCATGCATTTGAAGTTTTTTTCAATTTTCTTGAAATTTTTGGTAATTAATTGAATTTCCAGAATTTATTTAATGTTTATTTGGTTTATTTAGATATTTATTTAGGTATAATTAGTAATTAGGGAGGTGGTGGTTAATTATTTTTTAGTGAAACAAATTTTATTGAATTTTTTTTTAGAATATTATACAATTTTTAGGAATTTCTATACTTTATGTCAAAAATTAAATAATTAGGCTAATTTCAAAAATTATGGTTAAAAATTTTGAAATTTTAATAATTGAGGTTATTAGTGAATATTATAAATTTTAGAACTCAAATCATAATTTTTGAGATTTTTATACTATTTTTATAATTATATTTGAGTTTATGCCAAATTTGATTTTTTGTTAAATAATAATTTTTGGGAGAAAATTTTTGGTTGATTAAATATTTTAATTATATTAGGGAGGTTTATTTGAAGGAATTATTCTAGTATTAAAAGCACATTATGTAAATTGTGTATTTTAGGGGGGTAAAAATGTAATTTTACCCTAAATATGATAATATATATTTTTTTTTAATTAGTTTTATTAATATTTAAAGGGTTTAGATAATTTTTATAAATTAATTTATAATTTCCTAGTAGTGTAAAATTTTAAATGTCCAATTCCCAATATATATATATATATATAAAAATATATATATTCATAAAATACATTACAAAGGTTTCATTTGGATAATAATCATATTTATATTGTTGGTGACGGAATACAAATTTAATTGTTCAATTTTGAATAATTGAGATTTTATATAATTTTATTTATTTTAGTATGTGTGTAATTGGAGAAATAAATATCATTAATTTTGATACTTAATGAGTTGTGATCTCGGTCGGGGCAAATTGAAGTTTTGGGAGCCCGACTCGAGTGTGAATGGTTGTGTATATTAGAAGTGCATTTTCTATGCAGGTCTGGCTCTACCTTTGATAGAGAGATGTCCATTTTACAGAGGAGACTCTGCCGAAATTTTGGTAGATTTTTTCGTAAAACGTGATACTCGTAAAATTTCTACCGTTAGTTAGGTTAAATCCTGTCTGTCGAGTCTCGTCCGATTTTCCTCGAGTCAGTCTGGAATTTTCTTATTTTGTTGATTATTGGTTTCGATTCCTTAGTCATGTTTTAAAAGTCGATTATTATTATTTCCTTTTGGATCATCTCGGAGCAGAAGCCGTGAGGCCGAGGCAGACGCGTGGTCATCAGCCTTCACATTCATCCTGTAAGTTAATAGAACGATCTGTGCGTGTGTTTTAATTAACAAATGCGTGCGCTCCTATTTTAATATTGATTATATGGTTTATTTAATTTAATGCTATTATTTAAGATTTAAACGCATTTTATTGTTTAAAATAGATTTGAGAAATTTTGGTAGAACGGGCTACCTGGTGGGCTTCACCAGGACTATGTGCACATGGTAGAGATTGAGAGATGGATCCGTAATGTATATGTTTGGTGAATGTTAAACTGGGACGGGTGCCTCGGTGGAAGCCTACGCTCTCGGGGACCGCCAGTGATTTGTAAGGTTAAAATGGACTGGGATGGGTGTCTCGGTTGATGCCTCTACTCTCGGGGACCGCCAATGCCATATATATGGATTAAGTGAATGACTATGGCTTGGTGCCTCGGTTGATGCCTTTGCTCTCGGGGACCGGTAGTCTAGTTGGAATAAGTGGGCCCGGTTGGCCATTTAGATTTTGGGTTTAGGGTTCTACCGAGATTTTTTTCAAAAGCTATAATTATATATTATAAATTATTTTCACTATAAATATATATAGTTTTCAAAAAAGGTTTTCAAACCGTACAGCTCTTTTATTAACTTACTCAATGAGGTCTGATTCCCCTCAATTTATTTTTTTTTCATTTGCTTGGGAGTTCGACCTCAGACTACCTCCACGCCGGGTTTCTTCTTCACCGGCTATTTTATGTAGGTCATTGTAAGCTGTACTGTGTGTAAATCTAGGTTGCTGCAGTAGTATATGTTCTAAGGATTTGTATGGTTTAAACTTGATTCTGTAATTTATTGTGTAAACTACGCTTATGTATAAGATTTGAATTCAATTTATAATATGCGATGTTGAAACATATTTTTATTAAGCAGTTTACAATATGTTCTATTGTTAATTAAAGTTTAAAATATGAATGGTTTTATTTTCTTTTCTTTAAGGCTTACTACGGGTTTCGAGGGCCTTATGCCTTCCCATTCCCTAGTGCCGGTCACGTGCCCTCGGGTTCGGGTCGTGAAAAATATGGGCCACAAGAAAATTGAGGCATTATTTTCAATTATATAAAGTTCATGCTATTTTAAAGATAGATTCTTTAGGATATCTATTTCAAGCATATGATTTAATTAGAAAAATGTCTCGATGGCTCGTACTCCTAACTAAATTTGATATAGAGCATATTACCATAAAGGTTATTAAAAGAAGGCTAGTAGTAGAATTCCTAGTTCAAAATGCAGTAGAAAGTGATGAACAATGGAGTTTAAAGTTTCCAGATGAGAACTTAGTAGTCGTACAGCATCAGGAGTGGAAGCTTTATTTCGATTGGGCTGTAAACAACAAAAGAGTCGGATTAGGAATGATTCTTGTTATGCCAAAATAAGAAACCATACCAATGGCCAAGAAGTTAGATTTTAAGGTAATAAATAATATGGCTAAGTATAAGGCATGAATTCATGGAGTGAAGGCAACAATAATAGCTGGAGCATAAGAGTTGTTGGTATATAGGGATTCGATATTGGTCGTCAATCAGGCTAATAAAGAATGGGAGGTGAAATAGGAAAATCTAAAACCTTATATCTGCTATTTGAAAACTTTAATAAGGAACTTCACTAAATGTCTCTTCATCCATTTGTTAAGAGATGATAATTAGATGGTAGATGCACTAGCAACACTCTTTTTAATGTGGGATAATGTGACTGGATTGACTATAAAGCCTTTGGTAATCATAAAATCAAAAGCTCTATGTTATAAGGAAGAGTAAACTATGGGTATTCAAATAAGGCCTGAAGATAAGCCAGGTTTTACAACATTCAAAGGTTTATTAAGGAAGGAAAGTATCTAGATAAAGCATCTTTAAAAGAGAAATATACTCTTTGTGTTCTCGCATATAATTACGCGAGTCACAATGGAGTATTATACAAAAGGATGTTGAATGGAATGCAGCTTAGATGTCTCGAGAAAGATAAAGCTAAAGAGGTGATGAAAGAGATTCATGCAGGAGGTTGCAATTCCTATATGAATGGAATGATCTTGGCTAAAAAGATAATCAAATAAGGGTATTATTGGATGAGTTTGGAAAAAGATTGTATCAGAATAGTAAGACAATGCCATCAGTGCTAGATTTATAGGAATCTTAACCATCTTCCTCCTACAATACTAAATAGTTTATCATCTCCTTGGCCCTTTGCAGCATGGAGGATTGATATTATAGGAGAAATAATGCTAAAAACATCCAATGGGTATAAGTATATAGTTGTATTAATAGATTATTAAAAGCAAAACAAATGGCATGGTTTATTGAGAAGAATCTTATTTACAGGTATGGGGTCTCACACCATGTCATGACAGATAATGGTGTCGAATTTTAAGCAAAAATGGCAGAGTTGTTACAGAAGTATAGGATTGAACATTATAAGTCTTCACCTGATCGCCCTCAGGCTAATGGAGTAGTAGAAGTGGCTAATAAAAATGTTAAGAAAATTCTCTCTAAAATGGTCAAAACTTACAAGGATTGGTTTAAGTTTCTTCCTTTTGTTTTGTGGCATTATAGGACTACAGCTAGAACTACCATGGTCAAACACCATTCTCTTTAGTGTATGGTTGTGAAGCAATTTTGCCTATAGAAACTAAGATTAAATCTTTAAGAGTGGTTATGGAAGCTAAAATACCTAAGAATGAATGGGCGCGAAAGAGATATGATCATCTGGTATCTCTAGACAAAAAGAGGATGAATGCTTTGTTTCATACTCAGATATATCAAAGAAAGATATCAAGATCATTCAAAAGAAGGTTAAGCCTAAAAAGATAAAGGTTGGGGACATGGTGTTAAAATAGTTTAGAGCAGTAGTTTTTGATCCAAGAGGAAAGTTCAGACCAAATTAGGAAGGACCGTATTTAGTTAAGTCGATTCTACCTAAGGGAGCTGTAAAAATATCAGATATTAAAGGGAATGAGTTCACTGAGCCAATCAACCTGGATCGTCTTAAGAAATACTATCTATAAAAAATAATAATAATAATAGTATAAAAGAAATAAAAGTTTGTTAGCTAAAAAACCTGAAAAGGCTACTCAAGTAAAAATTAGGACATTCCCACTGTTCAGAAAACCCACAAAGAGCTAGCAAGCAAAAATTAGGGAATAAAAGAAAAGAGTTAATCCTGTTGATTAGAAAACCCATAAAGGGATGGTCACACAAAAATTAGGGAAATAAAAGTGAGAGAAAAATATTCATTTAGAAAATCTAAAAGGACTAGCTAATAACATGAGTTATGTCATGTGATGTAATAAATGTACTCATTTTGGCCCTAATTAATGAAGCAATTTAAGATTAAATTTTTGTTAAATATTGCATATCCTATCTTTATTATAAGGCATAAGTACTTAAAGGAAAAAAATAAAGCATGAAAAGCATGAAAAACATACCTATAAGATCATTATTTTAAATGTCTTGGTATCTTCTGTTATGATTCATCCTACAACACTTGAGTCCTCTTGTACTTAGCAAATTTGGGTGACTCTGTAGTTTTCATGATAACCCAAGCTTTGTAGTTGTCATGAGTAGTCACATTGGCATTCAAATGCATGTTTCGCTCAAAGTTCCTATAAGGCCACAAGCTCCTAACCTTGTCCAGAAAGTCCTATCTCAAAGGGAAGCCTTCAAAGTTAATATGAACAGTGACAATGAACTATGGGTGGCCATACTGACAGTAAAGACATGAAGGGGAGAAAAAGGTAGAGAAATGTAGCCTAGGAATAGGAACACTATGATCATATAGCTCAATGGTCATGAAGGGCAGACCCATGTGATCTCAGTATCTACAATGCCCCTCAACCAGTCAACCCATTGGTTTATAGTAAGATTATCCTTCATCTTCAATGGACAAGACTATAGCTGATGAGATTGATAAGTCAAAGGGTTGACTAGAATGATAAGCAAACTCAGCTTTTCCTATAGCCAGATCTAAAAAAAGCCTGTTAAGTTGAAAACTCAAAAAGGCACTTAAGCAAAAGTTAGGGCAAGCCTACTAAATTGAAAACTCGAAAGGGTGACATAGGCAAAAGCTAAGGCAAATAAAAGAGAAAGAAAATAATAAAGGATTTTGGTTACACACCTGAAGGAGAAGTAAATTGTCTGAAAGACGATTCTGAGTTCTGAAGTTGTCCAGTCTTATGATAGTTTCAATAAGAATAATAGGCATAGGGTCAACTCCAACTTGTACCTGCTCTAAAATGCTCACAATCTGTGTGTCAGCATTTCCATGAGATGAAACTCGTAAAAACTGTGCATAAAGATAAAAAAAATAATGGTTCTAGTTCAAGCAGCACTGTTCTTATCTTTAGCTTCATAAACAACAATCAGAGAAGATAGATCAATGGTCCTAAGGTTGTGAGCATAAAGATAGATGTCATCTATGGGAAAATCAAAGAATGCTACTAGCTTATTAGGAAACTGCATGGCCAAATCAGGAAGAGCAATCATCATAATTAAGTCTAATGAGCATCTTGAGATAGCAGTAAATTCTTCAATCATTAGTGATACTAACTAGAATGTTCTCACCTAATTAGGGGCCCCTTACCCCCTAAATAGGGACAACTAGACTAGCAAGAAGGCAGATCCGTCCGGAATGGGGACTACCCCAAAGTGGAGTCTTAAGCACAAAAGGAACACTCTTTTACTAAGATTATGATTCACTATCCCACATGGAATCCGACTCCATCCAGGTTTGAGTATTACTATATATAGAGCCCTACATCCCTCACAAGGAGACATCTCATTCTCATATATTCTAGCTATCTTGCATTCTCCTTACTTCTATTCTCTAACTTAGGCATCAGAGTGTTCGTGGGGATTCTTCCCACCTCTCACCTTGCCTTCTGTTCGTGGATTGCAAGACGCCGAGCCCAAGAGTTCCGGAAACCAGTTATCAATTAGGCATAACTCTTGCTTATTGAATCTGAATACGTGGTCCTTAGCATCCCAAGAAGTCACAGTAGTATGCAGGTTCGACATTCACCACACTTTAATTACGGACAATGGCAAACAGTTCAACAATAATAAATTCAGAGGTTTTTGCTCGAACCTTGGTATAAAGCTATGCTTCACCTCAGTAGCTCACCCATAGACAAATGGACAAATAGAAGTCACAAATAGAATTCTCATACAAGGATTAAAGAAGAGGCTTAATGAGAAAAAGGGGAATTGGGTTGAAGAACTCAACAACGTAATCTGGGCCTACAGAACCACACTCCGATCATCCACTGGCAAGACACCACTCAGACTGACTTATGGCATGGACACGATAATTCCCGCAGAAGTTGGGTCACCAAGTTACTGAGTAAGCCAGGATCTCGATCACACCATCAACAATGCCAATGCCCAAATATGCCTAGACCTACTAGAGGAATGGAGAGAACAAGCTGCAACCACAGCTGAGGCACATCGGCAAAGAGTAACACGGTACCATTGTCAATGGCATTGAACAGAATAATTCAAGTTGGGAGATTGGGTACTCATGAGAGCAGATATCGGCAAAAGCACCTCAGGAACCGGCAAGTTAGGCCCAAACTGGGAAGGTCCGTACCAAATCTCAGCATGCATAACAAAGGGAGCGTACAAACTAAGAGAAGGAGGCCAAAGAACTACCATGATTTTGGAACTCAAACTCTCTTAGAAAATACTATCAGTAAAACTGTATTCAACATATGATATGATTCAATAAAGTCTCTTCATTAATAAGAATGCCTTTACATGTGATCAGTTATAAAAAAATAAAAAAAAGGAGAAAAAGAACCTATACATATCTACTCCACTATATGTACACCCGGACCCCCAGGCCCGGAAACAGAGGGGGAAACCTCATCAGCAGTCTCTGGATGCTGTACGAACCCAGCAACAATAACAGCCTCTACAGACTCCCTCGTAGGATCAGAACTGGCCTTTCAACGGGCATCCTCCTCCACAGTAAGTTTGGCAAGGTCTGCTAGAGTTATCTGGTCTAACGCCCCCAGATCCAGTCCCAAGTCTTGGGAGAGCAGGATCCTCTTACACTCAGCCTGATAAGCTTTGAGAAACCCCCCTACCATGCCTCAATATGCCTTCTTATCATTTGCTCGGGATTTCTAAAGCTCCACCAACCTCCCTTGGAGCTCAGCGATCTGAAGATCCTGCTCCTCGATCCTCCTCGTCAGTTGGGCCTGGCTATGTGCTAGCTCAAAAACTTTCTTCTGATTCGCCTCAGCATCAGACTTGGCCTCAGCGTATCTTATCTAGCATTGCTCTAGAGCTGCCTTCGCGCCATCCAGCTTCTTTTCAAAATCAATGGCTATGGTCCCCACCTCTGTTTCTTTTAAACTATACTGGCTCTTCAGGTAGAAGTATTGATCCTTTGCCAGCAGCAAGGCCTGAGTCATCTGTGAAAAACCAACAGTTAACTTAAACAAGAAACACATACGATAACTACATCAAGTGGTAGAAGCTAGCTTACCTCTAGTGACTGGCCAATCATGGAGTCCAACAACCCATTCAGGCCCTCCTCAGACCAACGTTGCATATCACCAAGCAACTGCAACAATTTAGCATACTGGTCTCACACTTGGCTATTGGAGATACTCGGGGGCTTCATTCGCTTTAATATCCAGCCCCTCATATCCAAACACCCAGATAATCACGGGCGCTGAACATAAATCTCTTCATCCAGCCCCTCCGCATCAAACCCCGGGTCAATCAATTGCCTCTTTCTTCGACCAACCCACTCCGGCCATTCACTTTCCACCAACGCTTTACCCTTAGGGTCGACGGGAACCATTTCGGGGGTCGCAGGAGCTTTAGGTTCCAGAGAAGGAGAGACCCGTACCTCCTCCACAGCAGCCGGCTCATCAACTAAGGAAATCCCACCTGCAAAATCAAAAAAGTCAGCCATCTACAGTTGGAAAAATAAAGCAAGTCAAAAAAATAGCTCAAACCAAAACAAACATACCAGGGGAGTGATCACAACTTAGACATACTCTCCATAAGTACCTCCAGGACGCATCCTTCGTTGATCAAGCTTTGACAAGCCCATTGAGATGTAGCCGCAAATCTAGCTCCGTATCATGGTCGAAAAGTTTCGCTGGACGGGTCACCTTATGACACTCATCCGAAAACATCCTCCAGACGTCCAAAAATTCCAACTGATGCTCCATAACAAAAAAATGGTGTCTCCACTTATGGAGATCCAGAAGCTTTACAAAGAGAGTATGATTGGGTACAGCCAACAGGGAGAACATCAACTCTCCTTTCTTCCTAGTCAGCCTGTACAAATATCAGAAGAAATCTAGATCGGGTACCCTCCCCTCTTCATACATCAGTTGGATGAACCCGATCAATATCCTATAGCTATTTGGATGAAGCTTACCAGGTGCTATGTTATTCCTATTTAGAAATTCTTTTATAAAGGGATCTAGAGGAAATTTCAAACCCCCCTCTAACTGGTCAAAATACACAACTAATTTACTTAGCCCTGATAAGGGGTTATGAGCCCTAAACCTCCTATCTACGGTGTGAAGGGTGTAATCGGTAGGGATACAGAACCGCCTCTGATACCACCCCAGTAACTCACTATCTACATTGAGACAAAAAGGTCAGAACTGACATCTTCCCTTGGGGCCATAGTGGAGAAGGGAAACACACAATAACAGAAAGGAGCAAAAAGAGGAAGAAGAAAGATGAAAGAATCACCTGGTCACCACAAGCAAGAACTATGGTAGGAAGAAATGGAAAAAGCGGAGGCGATAGCAACACAGCAAAGGTAAAAACAATAGAAAAGCAAAAGAAGTAAAATATGCCAGTTAACAAGCGCAGCAGTATTTATAAAGACACAGAAGGATTTGGAAGCATGCCACTAACTGCCCTCATTATTGCTGCGTTCCTCCCTAGGCCACCAGGGGCCTTTTGGGAATAAAAAAGCCCATTAGATGAGGAGTCACGATAACGCGACACAAACGCTTTTTTTACCGACATACGAAATGATGCATCACTCACACGATTTCAATTACGAATCCCTAAGAGTTGAAGTGATGCCACCACATGTCGGCCCACCCATATTTCGATTGGGCTGCTTCATCAAGCGACTCGGAAAGTATTTTAAACATCGTTTTCAGCCTATTCTGAGTATCCAAGCATCTAAGTCCAGTGACTGAAGATGTCACCCTCAGGTTACTTCTGGAGTACTGAGGTTCTGAGCATGTAAGCCTCGCGTCCCTGAACTGAGCATCTAAGTCTCACACATCTAAGTCCAGTGACTGAAGCTGGCACCCTCAAGTCACTTTTATAGTACTGAGGTTCTGAGCATGTAAGCCTCACGTCCCTGAACCAAGCATCTAAGTCTCGCACATCTAAGTCCAATGATTGAAGCTGGCACCCTCAGGTCACTTCTGCAGTACTGAGGTTCCAAGCATGTAAGCCTTGCATCCCTGAATTGAGCATCAAAGTCTTATACATCTAAGTCCAGTGACTGAAGTTGGCACCCTTAGGTCGCTTCTGTAGTACTGAAGATCCGAGCTTGAAAAGCCTCGTGTCCATGCACCGAGCATCAAAAATCCAGTGATGACTGGTTTCATCATGTTGTTTCCAAACAGACTAGTTAATCTATTGTGGTGCTCATACACACTTAGCGGGTATCCCAGCTCTACAGATTATGATTCAATGACGACCATTCAAATACTCGGCATCGAGCTCTACTCACTGTGACTGAGGCTGGCCACCTCAGCTCACTAGCCTCTATTACCGTCTTATATCCCTTCTGAGAGCATCAGCATCCTACCCGGACGTGACGGACATAAATATCCAAATACCCTAGGGGGGACTCTTGATACCAACTAGAATGTTCCCGCCTAATTAGGGGCCCCTTACCCCCTAAATAGGGATAATTGGACTAGCAAGAAGGTAGATCCGTCCGGAATGGGGACTACCCCAAAGTGGAGTCCTAAGCACAAAAGGAACACTCTCCTACTAAGATTATGATTCACTATCCTACACAGAATCTGACTCCATCCAAGTTTGAGTATTACTATATAGAGCCCTACATCCCTCACAAGGGGACATCTCATTCTCATATATTCTAGCTATCTTGCATTCTCCTTGCTTTTATTCTCTAACTTAGGCATCAGAGTGTTCGTGGGGATTCTCCCCACCTCTCACCTTGCCTTCTGTTCACGGATTGCAGGACGCCAAGCCCACGAGTTCCGAAAACCAGTTATCAATTAGGCATAACTCTTGCTTATTGAATCTGAATACGTGGTCCTTATCATCCCAAGATGTCATAGTAGCATGCAAAAATTTATTATTGATATTCAAATACTAAAGGGATTTTAATGATTTGCATTGAAAAAGGAGAAAGTTATTCCAATTATTTCCATCAAAGCTCTTAAGGAATTTCTTCATCAATTGGAGAGATTCATGAGTCATGATTGAAAGTGTAGAGAATGAGGAATAATTCCCTCTATATAGAAAAGGAAAATGAGTCCATATAAGAAAAGGATTCTATGTGCTTAAGGAATATAGATAAGATGAGGTGATGGAATCTAAAAGAGCATTACCCATTGTTAGGAGGATTTTAATGGAAGAAGTTTACTCAAGAGTAGCTACCAGTTTAAGTGATACATAACAGTACTCATAACAGTGTAGAATCCATAGAGTAACAGTACTATAAAAATAGTCAGATACAAACACGCTGAGAGTTAGAAATAAAATAGTCCTAATAAGTCATCATGAGCTCCCAAATCGAGCCAAAGCCTCCATCCTCCAGTCAAATCATCCTACTGATAAGTATCTAAAGGCCTAGCAGATGAAGTCCCAGTACTATGAGGATTAATGCCCAAGTTTGTAAGTTGCTGGTGAAGCATCTCATTCTCACGCTCCAGACCACTAGAATAACTCTACATATATAGGAAATGTCATATCATATGAATTTCATGCATAACATGCATACACTTTACATTTTTCATTGTATATACTTGCTCGCCAACTATTTGTGACTGCATAGTAAATAACCTTTGAGACAAGGCAAGACCATGTAAATACTTTACGTGTGTTCGGGGAACCTGTGTTGTAAAATTTTCTATTAACATTTGTGTCAATTGTATAGATCATGCAGGAAATAAGTCAATAGACTCACATGAGAAGTATTTTTGCTAAAGTACATATACTGCTCAACCGGAGTCTGAACAGTAAAAGCCCAATAAAGCATAGACCTATCCAAAAGAGAGACATCACCAAGGATAGCACCAACAAAAGCCCCCTCACAACTAGTCCCAACGTGCTGAGTATAGTGTGTATGAATAGGTGTGGGCTCAGATCTCTCAGTATTAAGAGTAGTCTCAGTCCTCTGAGCAGTCTCTATCTCTTCCCTCATCACCTTGGCAGTAGGGGAACCAATCTCCTCAAACTGTGAAAAAGAATGAGTAATTTATAGGGTCTAAAAGAATAAATGAAATGATCAAAAGTTACCTCAGCATGGTCAGTAGGAATCTGCTCCAAGAGGTTCTCATGAATGAACTACTAGTAATGGCGAGATCGCTCAAGAAAAGTCAAGGCAGCATATCCCTATAGCGTTTCTCTCAGCTCTGAACCCGTTAGGTGCGAGCTATGTAACATCGAAGGAGGGATATCATAAGGAATACAACATCGTGAAGGTCTAAAAGACCAGCGCTATACTCGCTGCCCTCAATACCATATCTGACAACCATATATAGAGAGTAGAATCCTCATGAACTCAAGAGGTACTGCCCCAGCCAAAAAATTATATCTCTAAACATCATCAGCTCCTTCCAACCAATCAGAATTAATCTGTCAATTATGTTAATTAAGTTTAACTTGCATTATAAAATACTGATGATTTTATTTTCTTACCAGCTGCTACTCAATGGAGTTTATCTAATCACGATAGGTCTGAAGAATATTCCTAACATTAGACAAACGGGAAGAACCCCATCTCTTCATTTGCATATATCTCACTAGATGTTCTACATGAAATATAGTGAAGCATGCTAAACATAGCATCTTGCTTGAAAATTGTACAATAATTTAAGCATCAATCCATTAATTAGGATATAATCCCTAATTCTTTCCTTTCAAATTGTGTGTTTTTATTGCTTTGCCATAATTTTTCAAGCAAATAATGATAAAGAGGGGCAATTGTAAGCACCCAATTTCTAGATGCATTTGTGCACGAATGCAATGAAAGCCTCTATGATGAAAATTTAGTCAAAAATTGACCTATAGTATTAAGTTTCGCGATTTCAGGAACTAAATTGCAACATTTTTTGGGTTTAATTGTAAAAAATTGAATTTTCCAGGGGCCTATTTGAAAATGTGTGTAATGTCAATATGCATTACGTAATGCCAATTAGCATTACACAATCCCGCTCGACATTCTATAATGCCGAGGCGCTAAAATTTTAGAAAAAAATTATTTTCTCGATTTTTGAATTATGACTAGCCCAAATTTAATTTATTTTTAATAAATAAATTAATTTTGGTATTTATCTATCCAGTACATGTCTCTTACGTGTATAGTTTTTTAAAATTAAAATTCTTATCATATTTGTTTTTTAGGGGGAGGATAAGAGCTACCTCTTTTAAGATCATGTCTCTCATGTGATCACGTAAGTGGTTAGCTAGGGTTAGGAACAGGATATAAAAAGAAAATGTTTGGAAAAAGAAAAGGAGGAGGAGAAGAAAAAAAAAGGATTGTGAAAAAGAAAAAAAAGAAAAAAAAAAGAGAAAAACCATAATAGCTACTACAAAAAAAATTATTAAAAAACACAAAGAAAAAAAAAGAGAAAAGAAAAAAAAAAACCTTTTCAAAAAAATACATTCTTTTTAAAGTCCATAAATCAAGAAAACACAGGGTCAATTTTTTCCAAACGGTAAAATCCCATTCTGAAAGGCATTCAAACAGTATTTGCACAGCATCACTCTTCTACTCCTTTCTTCTTTATTAATTCTTTCTTTTATATTATTTTATTATTTCTGTGCTTTTTTTGGTTTAATTTTAATTATTTTGTTTCTTTATTCATTAATTCTAATCTTATTTTCTTTTGTTGATTCTTTGTGTTTCATGTTTCTGGTAATGAATACATGATTGAACCAAGGAAATCTATGGATAATCCATGAATAAAAGCCAAAAGTCAGAGATCTCGATTTAATTTTTATCTTGCTCTATTTAGTTTATCTTATTATTTTTTTAGGTTTTGAATTTATTTAATTTATTTTCTTAAAGGTTGTAATTTTAATTTTATTTTCTGTATTATTTTTGGTAGATCTTTTAATAGCCATAATATTAGGAATAATGAAAGGTCTAGCTTTCTCTTTTTCCTAAAAAATTAATTAGTAAATTATGTTCAATTTGGTAAACCCTAATTAAAATCAATGGAGGCAGAAAATTAATTTAGGTTACATGTTAATTAAAATTATTTTTTTTTAGAAGAAATAATTTAATTGCATGTTTGATCTTTTTTACTTGATTGTTTTTATTTTTTTTGTTTTTGTTTTTTGGACTTATTTGTTGATTTTTATGTGTTTTGGGCTCCAAGCCCATGTTTAGGTTCTAACCATTTAATAAATAGGCTTTTAATTGGTTTTTTAGAACCCATTTAATAAATAGGCCTTTAATTGATTTTTTAGGTTTAATTTTAAAATCAATTTAGGTCCATTTAGGTTAATTTAGACTTAGGCCCATTTTTATCTAGAATTAAAATATGTACAATTAAGCCCACCAATTTAAATACTCCATAATTTGTAAATTTAGGCCCACTTTTAGAATTAAAATAAATAGACTTAAGTTCACTTAATTAAAATTAAATAAGAATTAAGCCCACTAATTAATTCTTTTTTTTTTTAATTTATAGACCATAGGCCCATTTCTTTAGTTAAATTAAAATGAATAGAATTAAGCTCATTTATTAACATGTAGGATCACCTTTTAGTCCATTTCACTTGTAAATAAAAAATGTAGAAATAACTAAACTTAAAAATAAAATTAATATAGTTTACATCTAGGGACGATGCAATTTGTATGTATTTTTACATGCAATTTTATGACTAGTTTGCTTTAGGGCTAGATGAATGTTTAATTAGGGTTTAATAAAATTGTGTGTAAATAGAGAATAAGATAGTAATTTAGAAAATAATTCTAAATGAACACAAAACTAAAAGAAGTTGGTATTCCATATCCAGAATCTTCTGGTTGTGATGCTAGATTTCTTTTAGAGAATCGAGTACCACCAAAATGATTTGTCCCAGTTATTACTCTAGGTGGCAACTCCTTATCTCCATGCCATGTCTTTGTGATAATGGTTAGTGTGTTCTATGGAGCCTTGAGCTCAAATAGTGTTACAGTTACTAAAATCTTAGATGCACACTAAACCTCGTTGTTTACACAGGCATTATTATCAAAGGTCCAAATGGCATACAAATAGAAGTGGCGGTAAGAATCCTCTTAAAAGGTTCTAATAATGCAACTGAATATGAGGCTTTGGTCACCGGGTTGACGGTCACAAAAGAGTTGTGACCAGAAGAAATGGTCATCTACTATGATTTATAACTGATTGTGAACTAGATCATTGGGCACTTTGAAGCAAAAGATCAAAAGATGATGAAATACCTAAAAAGGGTGAAATATTTGTTGGCCAAAATGAAAGAAGCAAGGTTTTTAGGAACTAGAGCAAATCCTAAAAGCAGATAATCAAAAGGCAAATACCCTATCCAAGATTGCCCTAGAGAAGACTGACCCACCTCGCGGGGTCTAGATGTCCACACTAGTCTAACTCAGCATAGTAGAAAAAGACGTGCTCCCCATAAAAAACACAAGGTGAATGGACCCTATCATAAAGTGGTTGGAAAATGGCATCACACTTGAAAATAAGGATGAATTAAAGAAGAATAGCCAAAGATTACTCATACATAAATGGCATGTTGTTTAAAAGATCTATGACCCACCTATGGTTACGCTGTGTGTCACAAGAAGACAGAGATTGTATGATAATAGAAATCCATGAAGACATTAGAGGAGCTCATGAAGCCATGACCACGGTGATCTACAAGGCTCTATTACAAAGGTATTATTAGCCTTCAATGATGAAAGATGTGAGGGAGATAGTCCACACCTACCTAAAATGTCAGTTCCACGAAAGCCACAACCATCGCCCCCCAGCCCCATCATGACCAATTAGGGTAGCATGGCCATTCGCATAATAAGGAATAGATATTATGGGCCTTTTTCACCAACCACTGGGCAGACTAAGTTCTTAATTATCACAATAGACCACTTCACAAAGTGGGTAAAAGCCGAGCCAATTGCAGTAATCACACAAGCTAGAATTATGAAGTTCTTCAAGAGAGATGTGATCTGTAGATTTGGAGTCCCTAGAACACTCATAACTGATAATGGAAAGCAGTTTGATTATTAACCATTTAGGGAATTATGTAATGAGCTCCATATAGAACTCAAGTTCACTTCTATTGCTCACTCTTAAACAATTAGGATAACCGAAGTGACTAATCATATCACAATTCAAGGACTCAAAAGGTGATTAGACCAGGCCAAAGGAAGGTGGACAGAAGAGCTGTTGCACATCCTATGATCCTACAAAACAACACCAAGAACATGGACTAAAGAAATACCTTTCAAGCTAGTATACAGGATAGAGGTTATGATCCTAATCAAAATTGATCTCCCTAACTACTGAACCACCAACTATGAAAAAGAGGCTAGTAAAGAAGAACTGAGAGCTAATTTGGATACGGCCACCAAAATCAGAGGAGAAACAAGAATAAAAATGGAAGCCTACAAGCAAAAGGCAGTAAAATCCTTCAACAAAGGTGAAAAACCTAGATCACTCTACCCTAGAGATTGGGTACTCATCAAAGTAAACATCAGGAAAGATGATGCAGGAGTAGGGAAGTTAAAAGAAAATTAGGTTAGCCCCTACCGCATTAACCAAGCTATAGGACCAATGACCTATCAATTGAGAAAAACTTACGGAAAGCCACTCCCTATGATTAGAACGCCAATAATCTGAAAAAATTCTACCAATGAATTGTAAAACCAATAATGCAATATAATGATTGAAGTGGCCTTTCGGTCCCCTATTAATAAGAGATGACATTTTGCTTCAGCTACTAACCTACCTAAAATCAATTATAAAAACTTTATACAAGTGTATGAGTTGTAATAAACAAAAATAAATTTTAAAATTTATACAAGTGTATGAGTCGCGCTAAGCGATGAAGACCCACTTGGTCTCCAAAAAATAAATTTCAAAATTTATACAAGTGTATGAGTTGCACTAAGCAATGAACACCCACTTGGTCTCTAAAAATAAATTTCAAAATTTATACAAGTTTATAAGTTGCAAAAAGTGATGAATACCCACTTAGTCTCTAGAAAATAAATTTTAAAATTTACACAAGTGTATGAATCACATTAGGCGATGAAGACCCACTTGGTCAACTTGATATAATTTTTTAAAAAAATTATAAGTCTCCAACAAACTGTCACAAGCGTAAATCGAAGGGCTAAAAATTAAGACTAACTCCAACTGCAGATTGTGCAGTCCTAAAGACCAACGGGGTGGACTCTCGATACTTAAGCGATTTTAACCCATACAAACCCCTTGAATAGAGCATATATAGGTCAAGAAAAGTACCAGATCGTAACGAAAGACCAACATCAAGCACTTTTAACCTATATAAACCCCTTAAATAGAGTATATATGGATCAAACGAAGTACTGAATCGTAACGAAAGACCAACGTAACCCGAGAATAGCACCCTACTGAGACATGTCCCATTATCTCAGCAGGAAACAGCTACTTAGGCTGACCACGATTTCATTAGCCTAAGAACCATGACTTCACAAACTCTGCGCAAGTGGAAAAAGAAGAACAAACTGTCAAGCAAAAGAACAATTATCAACAAGATTAATAATGCAAATAAAGTTAATAGTTAACCATAACCCCAACATCACAAAGGGTAAAAGAAAGAAATACGTGTTCAACAACCCCAAACAATACAATAGGAAAACAAAAATTAAATTTTTTAAAGTGAGGAGAAAAAAACAACTCCCAAGCACAGCATAAAAAGGTTATAGGTAAGGTTCTTTAGCCAGATCATCAGAAGGAAATGCCTTAATGCCCTTGATCATGTTGCCAACCACCACTAGAGGAGTAGACTTGCAACCCCAGACATCATAATCTGGTGCAGTGCGATTGAAAATGTTATCCAAATTAGTATTAAGCATAACTTACTTTATAAAGGAGATGTCTAAGTTTGGATATAAAGATTGCAAAGCTTGCAATACAAGGTCCTTCACGCCACCATGAATAGTGAAGGACTGCTTTACTAAATCCTCTTGCTCCAATTTATGAGCCTCTTTTAGTTCCTTAATTTATTTCTCTAGTTGGCTCACCTTGTTCTGTGTGACTGTTGGTCGTCCAATGCCTTAGCACCGAGAGCTACATCAGTAGCCTATTTCTCTGTCTCTAAGACCTTGGAGGCTAACGTATCCACCTTTACTCTTTTAAGCTCAAGATCAGTATGAACATTCCTATATTTTAGTACGAACTCCCTCTCCATGCTAGCATTGTGCTCATTAAGCAGGGATACCAAATGCACCATTTATAAGAGACAATATAAGCAAAGTAACTAAAAACAACAAAAAGAAAGAGCAATGCAAAAACTAATAAAAGATAAATCTAACCTATATAGAGGTAGACCAAGTATAGGTGAGCAAGCTGTCATAATCCTTAACTTGGTCTCTCATATCATGGTCATTAGGAAGTGCACAGACACGGGCCAAGTCAATGCATACAACCCTAAAATGAAGAGAGACTAGTCTTGTAGAGCCATGCTTCACATGCAAAGTAGTCTGAAAATATTTTACGGCGTCCTTCATTGAAAAAGCACTCTTGCCTTTAACAGACCCCTCCTGATGAGACCATTTTGATGGGGGAGGCAACGTTGCTAAAACATGGCAAATGGACTCACACTTATGACCATCAAGAGACTTTTTCACTAAACTCGAAGCAGGAGTGGCAGAATTGGCAGCTTTGAAAACGTCTAGAGCCCTTAACACACTCCCTGAACACATCTTTTGTGACTCGGTCTTTAATAATACAATCAAGTCGACCTTTGTAAAACATAAAGAACCCTAAAATTAAACAAACCAATATCGAACAACCACAACCAATGAACACATGAACAAACATTAACACGCAAAAAAGCATATGCCAATTTGCTCGCTTTTATAAGTTGATTGACCCTACATCCCCTTTACTAGCTTACCACAATCAAATTCCCCACCACATGCCATATTTGCCAACAAATCAACCTTGCGGGCCTAATCCTCAATCAACACCATGCTCTTACCACACTTGCAGGGTCTCCCATTCCAAACCCTAAGTAACACCCCCCACTCCTCAAGATTCCTCAAAGTAAAAACTTAGATTCTAAGTCCTCTATGACTTGGGCAACCCCTCGAACATCATATTACCAAAATGACCTAAAAAAATGATAATGTTTCATATTTCGGCTAAATAAGAATAAATGCTAAAACGTAGATAGATTAGGCTCAATGTGCAAATCATAATAAGCCTTGCTAAAACTACAGACAAGCATCCAACCATTGGGCATTAGTTGGCTAACTGGCAGACCATAAAACTTAAGCAACTTCACATTGAATGGGATCAAGGGAAAGCGTAGTCCAGCTTTCAAAGTATCCATATACAACATTATGTCAAAATTAACCAAGGTATCAATCACCGTCTAATCCCCTGGCAACAACAACTCATAACTTTTGGGTATCAAAAATTCTCTCTTTGTTAAAATCAATTGATCTCAAGTTAATGTTGACTCAATGTTGAAGATCACCACACCAGTAGAACCAGGCTGAGAGGAAGATCCAAGGGCCCCCTCAGATTTAACACGAACGACCTGGGATTCTAATAGGAAGGCGACAAAAGGACCATATAATATAAGCTTGACATCGAAAACCCTAAAAACACTAGTTTGGTCAGATTCGCCACCCACTACGAAATTGGCCAATCACCATAGGGAAGGCTCTTCCAACTCATTGCTTTTCACTATGACCAGACGACATCACCACCTTATTATAACAATGAATAGAGCCATTACCACTAATGGTAAAAGAATTAGAGACCTCCATGACACTCAAGCCTAAAACCCAAAACCAAAAAAAACCTATAAGATTAAATAAACACAAAGTGGAGCCAATAACTAAAATAAACACAAAATGAAAAATAAAAACTCAACACTACCACACCAACAAAAGAACATATAAGGAACAAGGAAGAAGAAGCCCAAGTAAAATTAAAAAGATAAGAGAGAGGGTAGCCACTTACTTCTTGACAACATGGTGGTGAAGGAACAGTTCCAAAATGATCACCAAACAAAGAGAAAAGCAATATCGAAAAAATAGCTTACACGAAAATGGTGAAAAATCAGAGAAAACCAAGTTCAAGGCATATAGGAAACTCCAGTTTTAGTAGAAAGAAACCCCCCCCTCCCCTAATTAAATGCACACAACTATTGCCTGCACGTGCCCCCAAAAGATGCCATTTCAAATTTTAAATAAACTGCTTATTATCCTAAGAAAGCGAGAAGTCT
Source organism: Mallotus nudiflorus (assembly GCA_947683625.1). Classification (NCBI taxonomy): domain Eukaryota; kingdom Viridiplantae; phylum Streptophyta; class Magnoliopsida; order Malpighiales; family Euphorbiaceae; genus Mallotus; species Mallotus nudiflorus. The sequence goes on from CANTUR010000067.1 coordinate 166,657, forward strand.
CGCCATATTCTCTAAAAGCCACCACTCTGAAAAACTAAGGACACTTTAGACATAAATGTCCAACATTTTTAGGGGGAACTATGATAACAAGAAAGACCAGTAGAACCAATGGACTGTCATGACCAATCGATCGTACGACTAGAAGACCAAATGGAAATCTGAGGCAGAAGACCAATATGGTCTTTACCCAATCGACCTCGTCAACCTTAATTCCCCGATAGGCGGGTACACTGGGCACAACCATCGAAAATAACCTTAAAGGCATTAAATGATTCAAAAGGCATGCTATGGATGACGCCATGAACAGTAAAAGATGCCTTACTAGTCTTCAGGACAACTCACATGAGGAACAGTCTTCTAGGAAAAGCTTAGGAGATAAGCCATTACACTTGCATAAATAGGTGAGAAAATTAGATAGAGGTAAATCAGTCTAAACATACAAATCTCTTTACCATCTTCTGTACTTTAAATCTCCAACTAACTTAAGCGTCGAAGTGGTACCGCTGATGACCACCACTAGCAACCACCCAACGCCTCTCTTCTTAGCTTTGTAGGACCGAGCTCACTGGACAATCTCCAACAAACTGTCATTAAGAGTTTATATACTTTTGTATTTTCAAATAAAACATTTAAGAAAAGGCTAATAATACACTAAGTTGGATCACCCTCAATCTATATTACCCTATACCCAAGTATTAGAGAGTTTTGCCGCACCAAAGGAGGAAAAATATAAAATTTTTATGGTATTTTTTAAGGATTTAACAAAATATAAAGATAAGTTCTTCATGAATAATTTAATAAGAAGTAACGGGCACGTAAACATTAATATATAAAGAGTAGGTTCGATTTTTACTCCCCATTCTCCATACTTGGTGACAAAAATTTGCGGAGTTCAGATCGCATCCGGAGGCAAAAGTCACCTCCCCTGAGGAAAGGGGAAAATAGAGAACCCAAAGTCTTTGAAGAAGGTGAGAGCGGACAGAGACCGCAGTAAATAGATATCATCAAAGACCAACAGATAACAATCCAAACCACATACTATTTGTTGACTGACCAAAAAGAGAGTCAAAGCTTTAAAATATTCTCTTCAAAGACGCGTAATGTGGGCATTCAATTATGCATAGCCCCACAACCCATGCAAATATCAAATTAACCTTACAACAGAAGCACACATACATAACACGCTACCTGCCCTTCTTCAATTGATACTTATTCTTCCAGGCCATGCAAATATCAAATTAACGCCGACCACGACGGCGGCGGTGACCATCTCTAAACACGTTTCTCAATTCTTTGTCTGGGTCCTTACACGCTTGGACGATGATCGCCTGTATAGTCCTCTTCAAATTTCTTATGCAAAACTCAGAAATTTGTAGAAAATAACACAGGTGTTGCAGATAAAAATGAGCGTTTTTCAGCGGTACGCTAGTTGCTTACTTCTTTTTTTTTTTTTTTTGTGTTTTTCTGTCAATATCTTTCGATATTTGTTATGCACCATCATTTGGTGCTAAAATGGCTTCGTCTGCCAATCTATTTATAACCCTTTACAAGAAACATGGTTCCAGATGCTTGTCAAAATTTCAGCAGAAACACTTCAGTTGGATATTAGAAAATTTTAGATATGAATATTTATTGATTGTTCTAGCTAGGAGGAGGCGAAGTGCATGGCGATCAAATTTTTTGGTATCAGAAAAAGGAAGAGATTATGTTCTTTTTTTTTTTTTTCTCAGTTTGTTGATTAAGCTTAGTATTAAAAGCAAAAAAATCTTTATTCCATGTGCTTCCGTTTCAACACTTCCTTTGTTAAGATTAATGTTGAATTCTGTGAAATTGAAGGTAAAGATAGAATATTGATATTACTTTTGTATATATATGTTTTCCTTTTTGTCTTTTACAAATATTTGGAAGACTTGAGGTGAAGGTGATAAAAGAAACAATAGATTATATGCGCAACCTTCATATTCCAAATTCTATATGTCATTCATTTGACCATTAAAGATCATAAATGGAAAAATTAAGCACGCTAACTATTCATATATGGATTATGTTTCTTTTCATGTCGTTATTATTCTTCATATTATCTATGATTTTACAGGAATGAGTCAGAGCTAACTGAAGAAATCGTCAAGGGTGTCATGGGAAAATTGAGAAAATCAAGTTTATTATCAAGTGCTGCGAAGGATTTTGTTGGAATGGCCTCACGTTTGGTGGAAATGAGTATGTATTTAGACATGGGTCGTTTGGATGATGTTCTCTTTATAGGAATTAGTGGGATGGGCGGCATAGGTAAAACAACGATTGCTAGATTTGTGTATGAAGAACTTTCTTCTCAATTTGAGGGTTGCAGCTTTCTTGCAAATGTTAGAGAAGTCAAGCAGAAGCATGGTTTAATTCCGTTACAGCAACAACTTATTTCTGAAGTTCTAATGGATCAAAACATAGCAATTTGGGATGCTCATAGTGGAACAAATGAGATCATAAATAGGCTGTGTAAGAAAAGGGTTCTTCTCATTCTTGATGATGTTAATCAATTGGAGCAATTGAGGTCATTGGCCGGTAGGCATGATTGGTTTGGCAATGGAAGCAGGATAATTATAACAACCAGAGATGAACATTTGTTGAAATGCCATGGGGTAGATAAAATATATAAGGTTCAAGGACTAAGTCAGGATGAAGCCACTCATCTCTTCTGTTTGAGAGCCTTTAAAAGTGATTATCCTGCAGATGAATATGTGGATCTCTCCAATGAGTTTGTAAACTATTGCAATGGCCTTCCATTAGCTCTTGATGTTCTTGGTTCCTTTTTGTTTGATAAATCTGTAAATGAGTGGAGAAGTGCACTGGACAGATTGAAAGAAATTCCTAATCAAGAAATTTTAGAAAAGCTTTTTATAAGCTTTGATGGGTTGGAGGAAGTGGAGAAGCAAATCTTCCTGGATATTGCTTGTTTTTTCAACGGAGAGGATAAAGACTATGTGATAAAAGTGCTGGAGAGTCATGGTTTCTATCCACATATTAGAATAAAAGATCTTGTTAATAAATCTCTCATAACCATTTCAAAACAGAGGATATGGATGCATGATTTACTTCAAGAAATGGGTCGAGAAATTGTTCGGCAAGAATCACATGAGGAACCAGGAAAAAGAAGTAGATTGTGGCTTTATAAGGATGTATATCATGTTTTGTCAAATGACACAGTAATGACTATATCTTGTGGCTTATAATACACTTTCAATCTACTTATGTTTTCTAAATAATTTTTATAACAGTGCCTGCTGCTGTTAACATTTTAACTGTACAGGGAACGGAACAGGTTGAAGGCATAGTCCTCGATTCAGGTGAACAAGAAGATGAAGAATTGAGTGCTAAAGCTTTCACAAAGATGAAAAGGCTAAGATTGCTCAAACTTCAAAATCTTCATCTTTCAAGGGGCCTTGAGCATCTTTCAAACAAGTTGAGATATCTTGAGTGGGACAGATATCCTTTCAAATCTTTCCCTTCGACTTTTCAGCCAAATGAACTTGTTGAGCTCCATATGCGTCGTAGTAACATAGAACATATGTGGAAGGGAATCAAAGTAAGTGTACACATCCTTTTCTTTTTTTGAATTGAGTACTTTGAATTCACAGTTAATTAGATTATCGATGCTGACTGTTGGAGCTTCTTTCCTTTATCTTCATAGCCTTTAAAGATGTTGAAGGTCATTGATCTTAGTTACTCTGTCAACTTAATCAAGACCATGGACTTCAAGGATGTCCCAAACCTTGAGCAGTTGAATCTTGAAGGTTGTGCAAGACTTGTTGAGGTTCACCAATCAATTGGAATACTGACAAAACGTATTGTTTCATTGAACTTTAAGGACTGCAAAAGCCTTGTGAGTCTTCCAAATAGCATATGTGATCTGCAGTCCCTTAAATATCTTAATCTGCATGGCTGCTCAAAACTTGAGAAGTTGCCAGAAAGGTTGGGTGATATGACATGTTTGGAGAAGCTCAATGTAGGGGAAATTGCTAAAAGACAACATCCCTCCTTTAAGCTATGGGATTTTCTTCTTCCGTGGCAAAAATTTCCAACCCACTTTATGAAATGGAAGAATCCAAATCCAATGGCTCTAGCATTGCCTTCCTTGTTCTCCTTGCAAACTTTGAGGTCATTGAATCTGAGCTACTGCAATCTAACGGAAGGATCACTTCCCAGTGATCTGAGCTGCTTCCCTTTGTTGAAAACATTTAATCTGAGTGGGAATGATTTTATTAACATTCCTTCAAGCATTAGCCGGCTTTCGAAACTTGAAGATTTTCAATTTGCTAATTGCAGGAGGCTTCAGTCATTTCCAAATCTGCCATCAAGTATTTTATTTCTTAGTATGGAGGGTTGCAGTGCCTTGGAGACTTTGCTACCTACAAGTAACAGAAGTCAATTTGAACTGTTTAACATCTGTGTTGAGGATTGCAGGAGGCTTCAGCTGTTGCCAGATCTTTCATCAAGTATTTTGAAAATAAGTGTGGAAGGATTTTCTGCAGAAGGAACTATTCCAAATCCATTTGGAAGACATTCTTCAGAACCTTCCACATTGACTTTTATAAATATCTTGAAGTCGATTGAGGTTCAAAGGGAAGACATTCCTTTAGTTGCAAGAATGTCAGGTTATCTACACTACTTGCTAAGGCACAGGCATAGCTCTCTGGTATAACTCTGTCTTGCTTTCTTTCTCTATTATCTCCTCCCACACACAATCACTGTGAACTCTTATGTTTTTTTTCTATTTCTACAAGCAAATGTTAACATCATATGGTAATAAACTTGTAGGGTTTCTTCAATCCAAGGACTCAGGTGTCTGTTTGTTTAGCTGGAAGTGAAATTCCTGGCTGGTTCAACTATCAGTCGCCAGGGTCTTCATTAGAAATGCAGCTACCTCCATTCTGGTCTTCATTAGAAATGCAGCTACCTCCATTCTGGTGGACTAACAAGTGGATGGGATTTACTTTTTGCATAGTTTTTGGATTTAATGAGCCTATAGTAGAGACTTCCACTATTATCTGTGATTTACATGCGCAAATTGCTGCTGGTCAAGATTTGTTTCTCGGCCGTTCTTCTGTACGAATCTCTAAAGAATTGGACATCACATCGGATCAACTTTGGGTCAACTACATCCCGCGTAGCTCTTTAACTTCTTTGGATAAGTGGGAAGAAAGTGATTGCCTTAAGTTGACGTTCCTCTCTGATGAATTCACCTTGAAGTACTGTGGAATTCGTAAGATGTATAGTCAAGATGCTGATGAGTTAGTTGTGTGTAGCAGACCATGGGAGAACATGGGATATCTCCCCGGCAATAACAATAATGTTGAGAAGAATAAAAGCAACTCTGAAAACTACTGCTGTGGCAGTGGCAGTGGCGTGGAACCCAACAATGAACATGGCGACATCGACATGATCAATGGGTTGCCCTCAAAGAGACTGAAAATGCCTTGATGTTAAAACTCTAAACAAACGCCTCCCAGAACGAGGAGAAAAAGTTGCTCAATTCTTATCTCACCGTTATGCCATGCAAACTCGTTCTTCTACTTATGTGCAATCCAAAATAAGACTTCCTATAATATAAGTTTATACGTACAACAGCTGCCACTTTTACATGAATCTTAAATTATAGTTCCTGAAAAAGGGTTGTTGCTAGCGCCTTTGTTTTGTGAATCATTTACGCCTTCTTCATTGTCTTTGTTACAGACGTGAAGAAACAAGGTAAAATCACAATGAATAAACATACCATTCTATAATATATTGGAGTCAACTTGGGGCAATTCATTAGCTACTTGTTCACTGTAATAAAATAATGTTTCGTTCATTGTTCTCCCTTTTGTTCAGGATAATGGACCTGAACTTGAACATTGCTCATTAAATTATAACAACGAGGAGAAAATCCGATGAATATCTTCTGAATTTGATAAGACTAGCCTACTTGTACTTCTCGACTAATCACACAGTCTTCACAACGTGAGGAAGTGATTTAAGAAGGGATACAGATGGCTTGCGCACTGTGTGGTTTAATAGAAGCACAAGTGTTAAAAGCGTCAAGGCTCCAGCCTGGTGTGCAGTGCCAAGCGATACAGGCACATATGATAGAAGTGTTGATATCCCCAAGGTGACCTGTAACCATCACAATAGAACACGTTTAAGGGGTACACTAAAAGAAGCATAAATATATTAGATTACTTCATGCCGATCACCTGAAGAGCAGCCATGCCAACGGTGCTTCCAATCAAAGATCGCACTGCTGGATGTAAATCCAACTTTCTTGTGAACCACCATAATGCACTAACTGAAATTAAGGTTGTAGTTGCAAGGATACGGTGGTCAAGCTACAGCCAGTGGACAAAATCAATTAATACCAACTGATAATTAGCATGCTTTACACTCATAAAGCAACCAGGAATAAATATCTACAACTTCATTCGTAAAAAATAAAAAATAAAAGAAGTAATTCCTTCCCCATCTTTAACCACTCTGATCAAATGACTAACTGATATTAGAAACTGAAATGCACTACTATAGACAATAGTGTCTATTCTAATCGACTTCTTCACCAGTAAGTGCATCATTGATTAAAGAGTCATGCCAGGAAGAAAGACTTGATAGCAGACATAGTTCTAGATAAATTGCGGAAACCACGTTCTTTAAAATGCAATAATTTAGAAAAAAATAAAATTTAGGAACTTATGTTCTCTCCAAGTCATGCTTTGACAGCATTACAATTTTTTACAATACAAATCAATTTAAAATTTGAATATTTTGCAAACATCAAGAAAATCACAAACCTGTTTCTGCATTGAGGATTTACCTGCACTGTTGATGTATTTTCAAAGAAGTTTCTTATTAAAGGCTTCAGTTCAAATATATCATCAGGTATCCATGTATCACCCATCTTGGGGAAAGTGTTAAATGCATGACCCTGCATTATACCAGACAGTCAAAAAACAAATGTTTTTAGCATCATATTGGAAGATTGTATCATGCCCTTAACAAAAAAGAGAATACTGATAAGAAGTGAAATAGCTACATACAGCATCATTTCCAGCTACAAATGCCCCTGAGACAGCAGTAATGCCTACAATGAGGCTTACAGGAAGAGCAAGTCTCTTTACAGTTGCCGCCCCATGAACCCATGCAAGTGATTCTGCAGGTGGTTCAGGCATTACAACAGAAAGAGCAGTACAGAATAGGCCACTGTAGATAGCAAATGCTGAAGTAAGGTGGGCTGCCAGACGGTAAGGACTCACTCTTGGCTGAGCATATTCAGATGCTGGCTCCTAAGGGGGGCAAAAAAGAAAAACTAGTTGTAAACCTCATCCAATAAAATCATAAATCTTAGCTGAAACTATATGAAAAAAAAAATAACAAATTTGTTTTCTCTCGAAAACTTTTTTTTATTTGGCTGTACCTAAATAATTACATATTCTGGGAGGGAGAGAGAGAAGCTGTGTGCTTCTTACCTCTAAACCACTTTTGACCATCCACCAGCCAATTAGACCCTGCCCAGCACCAAGGGCAAAAAGAGCAGAGAGTCTTAGTCCAAGTCTCAAGGTTATATATCCCTTACGTAGAAAATATGAAAATGGCAGAGCGAACATGATACCCAGTCCCCTTCCCCACATACGATGTGCATATTCCATCCAATAAATAAATTTGAAATCTTCAACACTCATCCCTTTGTTTACACTGCAATTGGTAAAGAACAACTCCACTCATGAAATACTTTTGTCAACCAAAGTATAATCAAAACACACATAACTCAACTGTTAACTTTAGACAAAGAAGAAAAAGGAAATGAAAATGATCATGTACAAGCAAATCTATTGTTGTTTCAAATGCCATTCTTGTTATAATGCCAAGAAGAATCTCTTGGACTTACCGCTTATACTCAGGTGACTGCTTATATTTGTCAAACTCATTTGACCAATCCTCATCTGAAAGAGGAGGGAGACGACCAGTAAATTTCCAGTCAGTCATTGAAAGACCAGATCGAGTTAGCCTTGTGACACCACCAAGAACCACCATGCTAAAAACCCAAGCAGCAGAACCAAAAAGCCATATGCCAACCAGTTTTTGAGCACGAGGACCTCCTGTTACAAGCAGCTTTAATCCATTCTTACCTTCCAGGCCAATAGATGCTGCGGTAGACATATTTCTCATACATGGGATGTGATGACCCTAAAACATTATATGAATCATGATCATGAAATATAGTCAAGAACTGATCCTTAAAATGCTTATTGTATCAAATTGAATTGCACAATAGCAGTTTTGATTTTAATTTTACCACATGGTACACATCTAGAATTTTAAATGAGGTACTTAGAAGGCCAAATAAGTAAACTATCATTGGTGGCTGGAGTTCATCTCATTTTATTTTTTGAATTTACCTATATCAAATAATAGATTATGCTCATCCCAAGACTTCAGAAATAAATATTCAGTAGTAAGTGCAAGAGCAATGTTGCACAGATACTTCAATTAGTAGGCATTTCTCTGTATCTATATGCCCGTTTCCCCATGCCTATGCTATTTAGAATCTTCAGTTTAGAAGGTAGGCAATTCAATTAGAATACCACATTCTCCATTTTTAAATCCAAAAATCACCAGAAATCAATGCTGAATACAAAAACGCAAATCACTGCATAAACCTTGGCACATGAAGAAAAAAGATCACTAGTTCTATATGATAATATATTCCTTAGATACACAAAGATTTTAGAGGGAAAAAAAAAAAGATAATCTAAAACAAAATTTCAAAACAATTGCAGATTAAAACCCAACATTTCTTTCTTTCTTTCTTTCTTTCTTTCTTTTTTTTTTTTCTTTAAGAAAACGGCATCTAGATTCTGTCCAAAACAATCAAGATTATCAAAATTCCCCATTTTCCATCATTTTTGTTAAGCAGTAGAAACACAGACTTACAAGCTTAACGCACGCCATCTCAAATTCCACAACCTAAGGCTATATATATATATATATATATATATATATAAACGATGCCCAGAAATTATCAAGACTAAGTTTTTGAGGTGGAATATATAAACGATACCCAATAAATGATACCCAGAAAACAAAATATATAAAGATTAAGTTTTTCTGATTCAAAATCAAGAATGCGAAAATTATCAATCTCAATGTACATTATCCCTTTCATCAAACCAATCCCAAGACAAGAATAAGAACATTGGCGGAAAAAAAAATACATTTCCATAGCTAGTCACATGTCTTCTTCAAAACCCAGAAACAAAAAGCATCTGTCCTTACCTGAGGTAAAGATCTAAAGCCATTTAAGAAGGACCCATTCGATGGGTATTCCTTAAAATCTTTAAAGGGTACTGCTTTGCCTTTGAGATGTGAAATTACAGTGTTAAGAGACCCTTTGTTCCTCTTCAAAATGGATGATATCACTCTGCTTTGAAACATCTCTCTGCGTAGGCGTATCTCTGTCTCTCTGTCTCAGGGTTTAGTGAGGTTTTTGCCCCCACAAAGCAAATGAGAAATAGTAGCTGTGAAATGCTTAAAATGGTGCGTTTTTGCTTTTACGGAACGAATTTTTTTCCGCTCACGAAATTTTATTAAAAAATTATTCAAGCACAAAAATAGTAAAAATAAAAAAGTTGATATATCATTTATATATTTATCGATCCCAATTTTAACTAAAAAAATTCGGTTATTATTTTCTTCATGTTTTTTTGGCTACCCTTTTTGAAATTTTGTTTAAAGAAATCAAGATATGCCTCTCTTGGATCATTCTTGCTATGCTATTATTACATTACATTATATAACTATTTTTTTTTTGAATGGCAACACATTTCTTTAACTACTTAATTATAATTATGATAAATATTTTACTTAATTATAATTATGATAATATTTTATTAATTGACAAAAAATGCTATTAACATATAACATTTTAGGAAAAATAAATATTGAGATTTAAGGTAAAACAAATTCCACTCCTCATTGAAATGTTTAACTCATTGAATTTTAATTGCCATTTTATATAAGCATTTGAATTTTTTTAAAATTTATTGGGTTTATATATATATATATTGTAGACATCTGATCTAATCAATTCATGATTCAAGGGCAGATTGTGGGTGCTTGGTTTGATCAGCCCTCACCAAAGTCCAATTATGAGAATGTGAAGCTTAAATATAAGTATAAAGTCCTAATCTTTGATTGGAAATGGACTCAAGAGCTCGGGGATCCAAAAACCTAGCCCAAGTAGTCCAAACTTAGCCCAAAATTGTCTAAACAGGCTTAAGTTTGCCTTGGCCCACTTGGCCCAACATAGAGTAAGGCCAAAGAGGCACCGCCTCTGTGCAAAAAGGCGATAGCCTCTATGGCAACAGCCGTATAAGCAATCTCCTCATCACAGTGGCGCCAACTTTGTGGCAGACCACTTGCAGCTGGTTAAGTGGGGTGGGCCCCACACCCTCCAAGCTTGATTTTTGCATGAGGAAGAGATTTTTGAGGGGGAAGAAAAAGGCTATGGAGGCTCATGATGGTCTAGAAATCTAGAGGCATAGGTGAGGGTTGAAAAAAAATGAAGAGAAGAGGGAAGAGGCTACCAACATCGAGAGGTGATAACCATTAGCAGGATTAAGCAAAAAAAAAAACGAGAATGAGGAACAACAAAAAGGGCTCTGAAACCATGAGGGGATGTTCTAGAGAAGAATAGGAGAAGTTCAAGCTCAAAAGTCCATTTCCTTTAGAAGAAGAAGGCGAAAGAAACTTTTCTTCAAGTGTAGCTAACATCCAAATAGAGCTCAATATCTAAAGCAACCTTTGAGGGCTAACTACTTTGTTAAAAACTCATACTTAAGTAAATCTTATTTATCTCTTTAGCATTTTGATGTTAGACTTGTATATGACTTAGTTTATTTGTTTATTTAGTGTATATTTTGAGTTTATGCTACTTCTTATACCATGTTATTAATATGATCTACTAGGGTGTTAATTGTAGTGGTATAATAGCAAGTTTCTGATTGTTTATTTGCATATCATTTGCTTAGAATAGAAGTCTAGTTGTTTTGAGAGTCAAGTCACTTGTTGATCTCACAGAAGCGCCACCTCTTTGCCATGAGGCAATAGCCTATTCATAGAGGCAATCGCCACTTAAACAAGGCAACCCATGCCTTTATCCTGAGATTTTTGTAATATGAATGCATGATTTTGATTTCCAAGTATGTTTAGATTCTTGCTACCTTTACCATGTCTTCTAAGTTAATTTATTTAGTTTTAACCTCTATTTGCATGAACTTGTTTTGTAAATTGGTTTGAATGCTTTCTTTTGAGAGATTTTGCATTTTTCGGGACTAATATTTTGGTATTTGCAGGATCCTTAAGACTTATCTCCTTGAATAATTAAGGATTTATCTTTAACTAGTTCTTGAGAGATTTTCATGGGTCTAAGAACTAGTTTAGTCTTGGTTTATTCTTGATATATTTTTAGTATATTTTTTATTTATTATAGCTTTATTTGTGTAAAAATGTTATAATCCTTAATCCCTTCCCCCTTTGAATTTGATTTATTATTTTGATGAATTTCAGGACTTTAAGGCATGAAATTAAGCTAATGTGCAAACTTGAATTTATTTGTAAAATTGAAAAATTGATTGAAGCCAATTCCAAATTACATGTAAATAAAGGAATAATTGGATAATTAAAAGTAACAAAATACAAAACACAAGTAGAGGCCGATCGCAAGGTTGGGTAGGCATTCAAAAGCCCATACCCAGTTTTAGAACCCGTTCTCTAATGATGGTTTCTGAAAACCTCCATGAGATCCAGTTGTTATACAGTGTATCCCGGCTTTTATCTAGGTGGCGACTCCATCTCCATTTAGGCTTCAAACACCTAATATGTATTTCTTAGTAAGCCTTGAGCCCACACAATGTTATGGTCACTAATACTTGGGTACGCGCTAAATCCCGCCACCTACAGTAGCGACTCCAATAGGGATAGAAAAGTTAATTCCTGTGTCTTTAATTATTCCTTTATTACTTTTGCGTTCTTATTGCATTCACTACACTTCTTGCACACAATGAGCACTTTAAGTCCCTAATCAACCCGATAATAGTTATTATTTTACTACTTACATTTCTCTCAAACATGGTGGTAGAATATTTAATTATTATCACTCATGACACGTACCAATCCACGTTGTTTGACCCTTAAGTGGGGAGATGTATACGGACGTATATCGTTATAGGAACCGAAGCCTAAATACCCATAATTCAAGCCCATGTAATGGCTTAGCAATTTTCCTTAGGAATTCTCCTAAATGTGTGTGTATTTTGCCATATAATGGATCCTTAAAATAAATCCTAAGCCCATTAACAAATGACCCAAGGCAAAATGGGTCCTCATGCCCAATCAAAGCCCGCTATAAATAAACTATGTCAAGATGGGCCTTTCATGCCTATTCATAACCCATTTCAAATGAGTCTTGACGAGGTAAGCTTATGATGCTATGGACCTTAGCCCATTAAAATGGACTTATGCTTTATTTAAAGGACCCATTGCTTGTTTAAGTCATTTTAAGAGTTATCTTGTATACATTGGTTTTATTATCCCCCGTTGATAATTAAAATCTAAACCAAAAATCCTAGGATAGAAAACTCACTAATGAACATGCGTGTAGGAGAAATAAGGGTAAAGGTTATCATTTTTAAGGTTTCATATTTTGTTTCAATAATGTGTGTAAATTAAGTGTGTTTGTGTTTTTCATTGAGCACTTATTTTCCTTATTCCTTACCTTAAAATAATAAAATGCACCTACATATCATGCATACATGTCATGTATATTTTTGACCTATAGTTTTATAATAATAAATACTTCGAGCTCATCTGCGTGGGTTCGCTCTACCTCTAGTCAACTAATCAAACATCCAAAAATAGATCCTGAGGCATTCAAGGCACAGTTGAAGGAGGAGTGTTCACTGAAACCCAATATATAATGAGGGAAATGAGAGGGGAGATAACCAAGCTCATTAGAGAAAATCAATCGACATTGCAGCACAATGTATAATTAGCCAATCCAATTGACCTTGAGGATGAAATCCTAGTGAGAGAAAGGGAAGAAAATGATGTGATGGTATTGGCTAACCCACCAAATTGAAGGGGTGTGAATCTAGTTAAGGATGTGGAACAAACTAAGTGGGCTAAAAATATGACCAAGGCAATGAGTCAAATGCAAATGATGAAGAAGGAGAAAGGCTTGGATGCCCCTTTGGACTACACTGATTTAAGCCTAGAAAAGGAAGATGATCCACTACCACAGAAGTTTAAATTCCCCAATATGAAGAAGTTTTCAGGGACTGAGGATCCCTATTATAGACGGCAGGGTTTAGTGCGCGTCTAAGATTTTAGCAACCGCGACACTGTTTGAGCTCATGGCTCTAAATAACACACTAACCACTGCTACAAAGACATAGCATGGAGATGAGGAGTCGCTACCCAGGGTAATAACTGGGACAAATTGAAAAGGTGGTACTTGATTCCCTAAAAGAAAACTAACACCACAACCAGGAGATTCTGGATACGGAATACCAACTTCTTTCAGTCTTGTGTTCATTTAGAATTACTTTATGAATTATTATCTTATTCTCTATTTACATACAATTTTATATAAACCCTAAAAACAATCAACTCAAGACAAACTAGTAATGAAATATACAAGTAAATAATACATTCAATAAATCACGTAATCCCTAAGTTAGTCTAATCTACATAGATTTTAAATAAATGAGTTAAATCTACATGTTTTAAATTATAAGTGAACCTAAAGACCTAATTCCTTTTGATTTTAATTAAATGAACTTAAGTCTACTAATTTTAATTCTAAATATGAGCTTAAATCTACAAACTATGGAATATTTAAATTAGTGAGCCTAATTCTACATGCTTTAATTAAATGGTGAGCTTAAATCTACAAATTATGAAGAAAAAGACTTAAATTAAATAGGCTAAGTCTAAATTAATTAATCTAAATTAGGTGAGCCTATGTCTAATTAACTAAATGGGCATAAAGATATTTCTAACCTAAAATCTAATTAATTATGGACCTAAAAATATATTTTAATTAATTAAACCTAATTAATTATTAAGTGAGATGGGCTAAAAGAATTATCTAAACTTAAATAAATAAATCAAAGTCTAAAATGAGCTCAAGGCCCCAAAAGCATATAATAAATAAGCCCAAAAACAAATAAAAACATAAAAGAAACAATTAAATAAGATTAAATAAATAATTAAATTAATCTTTACTAAAACCCAAATTTTTATTAATATGCAACCTAAATTAATCTACTTCCTCCATTGATTTTAAATAATTATCTAATTAAAACCTAGTTTTACTAACCAAGTTAATCAAAATAAACATGCAACCATACATATAATTTTATTACTCCCACTATTGGGGCAATTACATTAATTCATAAAATAATTAATAAAATAAAAAATAAAGAACAAAATAAAGACAATAAAAATAAAAATAAAACCCTAGAAACTAAGTCTCTCCGAGGCTTTATCCATAGTCTTCCATGGACTTCTCATGAATTCATCCCTCCCACATAATCACCATGTGTTTTCCTCCATAATCACCATAAAAAAAATAAGATAGATTAATGATTAATGAATAAATTATGATAATAACTTGAAAGAATAATAATAAAAAATAATAATATGAAAAAAAACAAATAAACAAATAAATAAATAAGAAGAAGATGATGATATGATTATGAATGATTTAGAGTACTCCTCATATTGGTAGTTCACCGTTCTTGATAAAATCTTTGAATCTTCTTCTTCACGAATCTTGAATTAATTGTTAAATTAAAAGGAATTTTTTGTAGAAAAAAAATAACTCAAAAGAGAATAAAAAACTAATTCAAAAAAACATTTCTCTCTTTTCTTTTTCTTCCCGTCTCTCTTTTCTTTTTTCCTTCCTTCTCTCTTTTTCCTCTTCCCCCTCCCTTTCTTTTCCTACTGTTCTCTCTTTATATAGTGGAACTAGGAAGCCTAGCCCCAATCCTAATGTGATTCTAATTCCTAAAATATAAAAATTAATACTTAAAATTATATTTAGGAATTTTAAACTAGTTAGGATTGAGTTAATTAGGAATTTTAAACCAGTTAGGATTGAGTTAATTAGAAATTTTAAACCAATTAGAACTGAATTAAAAATAGGAAAACATAGACGAAAGAATTCAATTTTGACAGGGATTGTGTAATTTTGACCGGAATTATGGAATTCTGACAGGTATTTTTTTTCTTTTTTTTAACATTTAATTACAAAAAGACCCCTAAAAGAATTTAAATTTTACAATTAGGTCCTAAAAAAATCTTGCAATTTAGTCCTTAAAAACATTAAATCCTTCCTTTAAAAGCTGCATTTAAACCCTTAGAATTTTAAAGATTTAGTATCAAAGACCTATTCATGATATTTTCATCACTAAAGTCCTTTGCTACATCCATAACACATCATCCCGAAATTGGGTGTCTACAGTTGCCCCTCTTTGTCACTGTTTGCTTGACAAATTGCAATAAAATAAAATAGCACCCAATTTCTAAATTGAAAGTTAGGATACTTACCTGCACTCCTTGAAGCTTCTGCTTGTGTATTTGCTATACTCGGACGTACAACATTTCAAATGACATATCATACTCGGTCATATGATATTGATTATATTCGATCGTATAACCTTAGGTGAATGAAACACATTGCACTCGGCCATACAATGTTTGACTATACTTGGATGTATAGCATTGAATTGAAAAATTACATCATACTCGATCGAATGATGCCGATTATACTCGATCGTATAATCGATTGAAAAAGAAAAACATCATACTCGGTTATATGATGCCGATTATACTCGGTTGTATAATCGATTGAGGATACATTGCACTCATTCATACAATGCCGACTACACTCAGTCGTATAGTCTGTTTTAAAAAGGAACATCACACTCGGTCATGTGATGTTGATTATACTCGATCGTATAATCGATTGAAGATACATTGCACTCGGTTGTACAATGCCGACTACACTCGATTGTATAGTCTGATTTGAAAAGAGGCATCACACTCGGTCGTATGATGCTGATTATACTCTATCGTATAATTGATTGAAGATACATTGTACTCGATCATACAATGCCGACTACACTTAGTCATATAGTCTGATTTGAAAAGAGGCATCACACTCGGTTGTATGATGCTGATTATACTTGATCGTACAATGCTGACTACACTTGGTCATATAGTTTGATTTGAAAAAAGGCAACACACTCGGTCATATGATGCTGATTATACTCAGTCGTATAATCGATTGAAGATACATTGCACTCGGTCGTACAATGATAACTACACTCGGTCGTATAGTTTGATTTAAAAAGATGCATCACACTCAGTCGTATGATACTGATTATACTCAATTTCATAATCGATTGAAAATACATTGCACTCGGTTGTACAATGATGACTACACTCGATAGTATAGTCTGATTTGAGAAGAGGCATCACACTCGATCGTATGACGCTGATTATACTCAGTCGTATATTCGATTGAAGATACATTGCACTCGATCGTACAATGCTGACTACACTCGGTCGTATAGTCTGATTTAAAAAGAAGCATCACACTCGGTCGTATGATGCTGATTATACTCGGTCGTATAATCGATTGAAGAGACATTGTACTCAGTCATATAATGTTGACTACACTCAGTCGTATATTCTGATTTGAAAAGAAGCATCACACTCGGTAATATGATGTTGATTATACTCGGTCATATAATCAATTGAAGACACATTGCACTCGATCGTACAATGCCGACTACAATCAGTCTTATAGGCTAAATTATCTTATATGATTATACTACAATCCATAATTGTTCATAAATTTGGTTGTTTGAGTTGAATACTTTGAATTCTTTGTGCTGATTAACTTTGAATTTTGCTGTATTGACTAATTAGAATTTCTTTACTGACTGATTTTAATTTTACGATGTTAACCATCTCTACAAGTTGGGTGCACTTTCTTCTAGATTAGCAATTCCTGCAAACTTATTGAAGTTAGTTTCAATCATGATGAATTCATAAAAGTACTTTATAGTGTTGAAAATTTTATAAGAAAATTCATCACTTTTCACGAGATAGCGTGCTCTCAACGAATCTCACTATTTTTTACTTTCATGACTATCATTTATTTGCCATTTGCAAAGGTTAGAGGCATCATTAACCATCTTATGCTGAGAGCATATCTTTTACCAAGTGAAGAGCTTACTTCCACACCTAATTTTAGGGAGAATTTGCTAAACAAAACTCATGAAAAATGAGCATGAAAAGATCAAATTCTGAGTATCAAAATAGCCTTTGTGTTATTTTTATGCCTTCCTTCCTTATTCAAGTATTCCCCTGCCTTTTTCATATTACTCAGCATGAATACCATTGGAAAGGTCCTTCGGATGCTCATACTTATATAGAGCATTGGAGTGAGCAATTTTTGGCATGGTCCTCTTTTAGTATTCCCTTGCCTTTCTTGTATTATTCAACATGGATACTGCCAAAGGTTTTATGTTGATACTCTTACTCATTTCTAAGCATTGGAGTAAATTATGCATGCTCTTTTTTCTATTCTCCTCTTAGTATTCCCTTGCTTTTCTCGCATTACTCAGCACGGATATCGTCAAAAGATTTTGTACTCGTACTCATTTCTGAGCATTGGAGTAGATTACATGCATATTTATCATTCACGAGATTGAAATAATACCCTAAAATTCAATCAATTTATACCACAAGTCCATAGATTTTGCCTTTGCATTTTCTTCCCCTCGTTTGGGTGTAAAGCAAGCATTAAATTGATTAGAGTTTAGAAATTCTCAGCATAAAACTGTCAACAAGACATCAGAATTTTACGAGGCTAATAAAAGAAAGCCATTAAAATCAAAGGTCATAAGATAAATTTTCGCACATGATCTCATGAAGTGGATGAATTTCCTTTCAATTTGTGATTTTTCTTATTGAGGATTTATTTTATTGCAGAATCAAAGGAGATAGAGTTGTACTACTTCCCTTTAGTATTTGCAGAGGGTGAGGTTTTGATGAGCAATTGGCATTTTTTATCTTGCCCATTCTTATTGTTGTATCAGTTCCTTTCCCTTCTTCATTCTCTTTTATTTTTCCTGCACAAAATACCATAAGTTAGTATGGCGTATTTGCTAGTAAAAAAATTTATCAGAATGCAATGTTATTCTTTTGCATCCTTCCCTTTCATTGTGGTGATGATGTCTCTGATCACAGGGTCATGATGCTCCACCATCAAAGTTATGGCTTTATCCCATTGATGTTATGGTAGAGGGCTTCATTTCTCTTCCCAACATTTCCTACAAAAGAAAAGATTTATGGGTTATAGGTTTTTATTTCATAATCAAAAAAGTTTTCAAAGTGCATTCATCTCAAGTTTTGAGTGCATTCTTCCCTTTCATATTGAATCTGAGGAGATTGAGCATCCTATCTAGCCTATTGAAGTTTCCAGGATAATGCTTCTTGGTAGTGTCACTCCTTCTATTTTCATTCTTTCAGATGTTTCATATGTGGATACTCTAACTACTTTCCTATTCTTCTAACACTAATTTCAAATGTTAGTAGCAAAGTATTTGCACGATCTTGTCTAGGCTAAAACGTTTTTATTATACAAAATAAGTGTTTCATAAAATATGTATGCAAGTGTATGCATGTTATGTATGATGTGCATGATCCTAATGGGTCTCCTATTTAGAATAGAGCCATGTTGTTGATTTTGGAGTGTAAGAATGAGGTGTCTCATCAATAGCCTGTCAGTTTGAGCATTGAATGATTTGATGTAGGTACTTCTGATGTTGAAGCTTCCAATACGATTCATCAGACTGATTACTAGGCTAACAAGTAGGGTCCATGGCTTTACAATAGAGCTCGATGCACTGTTGAACTTTTCCTTTTATTACTGTTTTTGCTATATAATGATTGAGGTATTAGCTCTTACGCTTCAGCATCCATCTTCGCTCTTTGAATGTAGACACAATTTGCCCCCTGAGTTGTATTTTGCCCCCAGTTTTATTCTGGATTCATTTATGCTATTCTAGTAGTCTTTTTTCATTTTTATATGCAAGAGACCCAGTTCATTCACTGTTGTTGTTGATCCTTTGACTTATTAACCCTATTAGTTATAATCTCATGCATTGAAGATGTAAAGGAATGGGCAAACTGACCGAAGCGAGTTCTTAATAATGAAATCAGTTGGACTTGCACTTTAAAGAACTCTTAAGAAAAATATAAAGCTTGATATTGATGCAATGATTGATAATAGTTATAGGGCAAGATTTGCAATGTAAGTTATTGAGCCATTTGAATTCTCAAGGTATAAGGGGACCTTAGGCTTATAAGGAAAATTACAAAGGGAACAAAACTAAAATAATGATCTTATAGCTCTGATTTTAGCTTTCATTATGTAATGTCTTTCCATTTAGATACTTATGCAATATGATAAAGACGACTATACGATATTTGACAAAAATCTCCAATTTAATTTACTTATTCATTAGGGCAAAAATGAGAACATTCATTAAATCACATGACACAACTCCTATAACCAATTAATCCTGAATTTTCTCTCTAATTTTTCACCTTACTGTTCTTTTTCTTTTTCTCTGTCTTTGTTTTTCTTCTCTTTTTTATCATTCTTCTTATTTTTCCTTAGATTTTGCTCTCTTTAAAAGTTATGTCATGTGATATAAGACTATTCTTTAAGTTTACATTTGTACTCATACTGAATGAATCTAATTAAATTAAATTTTTATCAAACATGTAGATGCAATCAATATCATAATGTGTAGTACCATCAGGATGCATATTACATAAGTGAGCATAATCAGAATTTATATCATCGATCACTAAAATAAAACAAGTTCTAAAGAAACTAAAATTTTATTTAAAGAAGACAATAAGAAATTTTATTTTCTATTCTAGATACTAAGGATGTTGAGTCTCATAGTGATTGTCCTTGAGGTGGTTGACATAACAACTATTCTTGCATATGTTTGCCAATTGTCTCTATGACTTTATCTTTCTGTACCTCCATTATGCATGTTTCTTCCTTGTCTTGTAGTTTCTCATCATCAAACTCATTACCCCATCCTGTAGGCACAATTAACTCAAAGGGTATGTTAAAAGAAAGTGGGTTAGTGTAAAACACCTTATAGTCAAACTTGCTTAAGGGCTAACCCAACAAATCTTTAACTCTTTCCATATCTTTAGGGGAATTAGGAGACTTCTCATTGATTTTAAGGTTTAGATCCTCAAAGGAGTTTAGTACTTCTTTCTCACTTACTCCTAAGTTGATCATCATAGTTGTTGGAGATGGCATGTTTCAATAGTTTGGGAAAGGATTGCTTCTGGTGCTTGAGTTTTCAGGATCTATGATTTTCCCAGAGTTTATGAGGTTTTGGATTTTAAGTTTTAGGTGGATACAATTGTTTATAGGATGGCCAGTAGCTTGGTGGAATTTACAGTAACTATTAAGGTCAAAACTAGGGATATTTGGGTTTGGTGGCTTAGAAAAGGTTAAGGGTCAGAGTAAGCCTTTTTGGATTAGCCTGTTTAGGACTTTGGAGAGTGGTTGGTTAAAATTGGAGAATCTCCTAGGTTGCTAAACTGTGTGCACCTCCACAATCCGGCTAGTGCTCCCCTACTGTGTGCCCTCAGTTGAGTAATTGTGGGTTACTGTGCCTCTAAAACTCTTCTTTTTCTCATTCTCTATCTCTTCAGCTTGTAGACCATCATTATACAGGTCTATGAAGGTTTTTGGGTTCATCATTTGTAGTCTTTCGACTAAATTAGGTGATACATTATGAACAATCATCCTAACTTGATCCTTTTCAACCAGTTTATTCTTCATCATTCCCGCCTTATTCATGAACCTAGTTAGAAAATCTAAAAATGATTCATTAAGCTTCTGCTTGGTTAGTTCCAGATCTCTTATAGACACCTTAAGCCTAGTATTATAGTCATATTGTTTTAGAAAAGCAGTGCACAACTCCCTCCAATCTGCTCGGATAGACTTCTCTAACCCATAATACCAGTTAACGGCCATACCCTCCAAGGATAGTACAAACAGCTTAGTAGCCACGACCAAAGGAGCCTTAGGGGTGCTTATAGTAGTTGTGTATTGACTGAGATAAATCCTCGGGTCCCCAGTACCATCAAACTTCTGCAGCTGTGGCATTTTGAATTTTTCAAGTAGCCTGTCTTCCTCAAATTGCGTCACATCATCAAAGTTAAAAGGGTATCCTAGGCCTTGTTCCCTCATCAACTCCTCCATCTTAGACATCTTTTGAGTTAATGCCTTCATCTGTCTGGATTCCAGCTCTTGAACTTGCTCAAGTGATTCCTTTTTTGCTTTTTCAACCATGTAACTCTCAACATCCTTAAGTTTCATTTCTCCAACATTGTCATTATTAACAGGTAGTGGACCCATAGCAGGTGGGTTGGCCGCAGTGGGTGGTGCAGCAGGAGCAGGTAGTGGCATTAGTCCCCCTAAAGCTTGTATTAACTCTTCTTGCATCATTACTCTCATATCATCCATCAATGCTCCTTTGACGTCTTTTAAGGTCCAGTTTCCTCCCTCTTGCTGTTCCATTCTTTTGGTTTGTTCAAGTTGCGTAGCTTCCAAATAGAGCGAATTAATGGGACTCTTTTGCAGTTTGTTAAGGATCTCTTTCATAATCAATTGGGGGCTTGAATTAATTCTCACTAGTCTACCACCTTTTCGACTCCAAACACAGGAAGACCCAGATGAATCTATGGTGGCTGAAAGAATAATTGTTAGCATGATGCATGAGATGCATGTATACATGATGCACATGTTATGTAACAAGTTAGGTATACATACATCCTTCCAACCTTATTTCTCCCTCACAAGTATTCAATGGCGAGTCTCTTTTCTTAGGATTTTTTTGTCTTGGTCTTAATATCAACAAGGGGATATCAGGGACCGACGTGCATGCCAAATCTCTCAAAGCAATAGAAGCACAGAAACAACATTTTTAAGTGTAAAAGATCAACCAAATCTTTATTAACCTAAATGGGCTTCTAAAGCATGGGCTTGGGCCTTTACAGATAGGAATACCTCATGGCAACATTCACAAGCAATTCAGGTAGATCCTAGGGGAAATAACTAAGCCATTATATGTGGTTAAGGTTCGGTAAAAAGGTCAAGGTTCCCTTAGCAAGATACTCTCTATTATGGACTTTAAGTTACAGGCTAAGGTCAGAGGGGCCCAGCATCCTTTGTAAACTCAAGAGAAGACTACCCCCCTTAAAGACTTGGTTTATAGGCTCTAGTCAGATGAGCCTGGTAATCTCTCTTGGACCAAGTTAAGGCTAAGAGTGATGGTTAGCCAATCTACAACCCCATAAAGCTAGTGGAATCATGGAATCATAAACCAACACCATCGGTTAATAGGAACAAGTAGAATGAATGCAAGAATAAAATAATAATTAATAAAATAATTCTAAAGAACACAAGTAGAATCAGTATCTCTTATCCCCAGTGAAGTCACCATTGTAGATGGTGGGCTTTAGAGCGCATCCAAGATCTTAGCAACCGCAACACTGTTTAAGCTCAGGGCTTTAGAGAACACACTAACCACTGCCACAAAGATATAGCGTGGAGATGAGGAGTCCCCACCCATAGTAATAATTGGGACAAATCAAAAAGGTGGTACTCGATTCCCTAAAAGAAAGCTAGCACCATAACCAGGAGATTCTGGATACGGAATACCAACTTCTTTCAGTCTTGTGTTCATTTAGAATTACTTTATGAATTATTAACTTATTCTCTATTTACATGCAATTTCATATAAACCCTAAAAACAATCAACTTCAAGGCAAACTAGTAATGAAATATACAAGTAAATAATGCATTCAATAAATCACGTAATCCCTAAGTTAGTCTAATCTACATGGATTTTAAATAAATGAGTTAAATCTACATGTTTTAAATTATAAGTGAACCAAAAGACCTAATTCCTTTTCATTTTAATTAAATGAACTTAAATCTACTAATTTTAATTCTAAATATGAACTTAAATCTACAAATTATGGAATATTTAAATTAGTGGGCCTAATTT
Source organism: Mallotus nudiflorus (assembly GCA_947683625.1). Lineage (NCBI taxonomy): Eukaryota > Viridiplantae > Streptophyta > Magnoliopsida > Malpighiales > Euphorbiaceae > Mallotus > Mallotus nudiflorus. The sequence continues at coordinate 189,864 of CANTUR010000067.1, forward strand.
TACATTTTTTAATTAAATGGTGAGCTTAAATCTACAAATTATGAAGAAAAAGACTTAAATTAAATGGGCTAAGTCTAAATTAATTAAACTAAATTAGATGAGCCTATGTCTAATTAACTAAATGAGCATAAGGATATTTCTAAGCTAAAATCTAATTAATTATGGACCTAAAAATATTTTTTAATTAATTAAATCTAATTAATTATTAAGTGAGATGGGCTAAAAGAATTACCTAAACTTTAATAAATACATCAAAGCCTAAAATGGGCTTAAGGCCCCAAAAGCATATAATAAATAAGCCCAAAAACAAATAAAAACATAAAAGAAACAATTAAATAAGATTAAACAAATAATTAAATTAATTCTTACCAAAACCCTAATTTCTATTAACATGAAACCTAAATTAATCTACTTCCTCCATTGATTTTAAATAATTATCTAATTAAAACCTAGTTTTACTAACCAAGTTAATCAAAATAAACATGCAACCACACATATAATTTTATTACTCCCACTATTGGAACAATTACATTAATTCATAAAACAATTAATAAAATAAAGAATAAAGAATAAAATAAAGACAATAAAAATAAAAATAAAAATAAAACCTTAGAAACTAAGTCTTTACGTGGCTTTATCCATAATCTTCCATGGACTTCTCATGAATTCATCCCTCCCACATGATCACAATGCGTTTTATTCCATAATCACCATAAAAAAATAAGATAAAATAATAATTAATGAATAAATTATGATAATAACTTGAAAGAATAATAATAAAAAATAATAATATGAAAAATAAATAAATAAACAAATAAATAAAGAAGAAGAAGATGATATGATTATGAATGATTTAGGGTACTACTCAGATTAGTAGTTCACCGTTCTTAATAAATCTTTGAATCTTCTTCTTAAAAAATTCTTCATAAATCTTGAATTAATTGTTTAATTAAAAGGAATTTTTTGTAGAAAAAAATAACTCAAAAAAGAATAAAAACTAATTCAAAAAAACATTTCTCTCTTTTCTTTTTCTTCCCGTCTCTCTCTTCTTTTTTCCTTCCTTTTCTCTTTTTCCTCTTCCCCCTCCCTTTCTTTTCCTATTATTCTCTCTTTATATAGTGGACCTAGGAAGCCTAGCCCCAATCCTAATGTGATTCTAATTCCTAAAATATAAAAATTAATACTTAAAATTATATTTAGGAATTTTAAACTAGTTAGGATTGAGTTAATTAGGAATTTTAAACTAGTTAGGATTGAGTTAATTAGGAATTTTAAACCAATTACAACTGAATTAAAAATAGGAAAATAAAGACAGAAGAATTCGATTCTGACTGGGGTTGTTTAATTCCGACCGGAATTATGGAATTATGACAGGTATTTTTTTCTTTTTTTTAACATTTAATTATAAAAAGACCCCTGGTAGAATTTAAATTTTGCAATTAGGTCTTAAAAAAATCTTACAATTTAGTCCCTGAAAACATTAAATCCTTCCTTTAAAGCTGCATTTAAACCCTTAGAATTTTAAAGATTAAGTATCAAAGACCTATTCATGATATTTTCATCACTGGAGTCCGTTGCTGCATCCATAACACATCATCCCAAAATTGGGTGTCTACACATATCTGCATCTGAAACAATACATGACCTATATGAAAGCCACTGAGTTGACTACAGCCCATATAGTCAAATAGTTCCTATGTTGTTAGAGGGTGCACCAATCCATTAGTACTATACATTAGAACCATACATTCAACTTGATTGGAAGGAGCTATGTGCGACTTTTATGAAGCAATATGGCCTTAATGTGCAAATTGAGGTGTCTTGGAAAGACCTGCAGAATGCTAGGTAAAAGTTCAATGAGTCTTTCACTGAGTATCTGACCTAGTGGAGAGGGAAGTTAGCTCAAATGAAGCAGAGACCTGCTAAATCAGACCAATTGGTAATAGCAATGGAAGGGTGTGTTCCAGCATTGTCTAAAAAGTTAAAAGACCTTGGGATCCAAAATTTTAAAAAGCTGCATAGATTTAGGGTCTAGAAAGAATCCAATTTGGCCTAAGAAAAGAGAGTCTAGGGGTAGAAATGAAGCAAGTTCAAGCAGTAATGTACAGATAAGTGTTATTAGACAACCAAGCAACAATGTGCAAACTAGTGCTTTTTGATGACCTCAGAGATTATCTAACCTCGGGAGGCCTATGTCAAAGGTCCTTGAGAAACTAATTAAAAAGAACCTCCTGAAACCCTTACCCTAGAGATCACCTATACCAAATATTGACCCTAAACTTTATTGCAAATTCCATCAAAATATTGGCCATTACACTAACGAGTGCACAGAATTGAGAAATGAGATCCAAAACCTACTTAATGCAGGAAAAATCATTGATCTTGATAACCGAAAACCAAACACTCAAAATAACCCTTTGCCTAATTATCGTAATGTATCACCACGGGATTGATAGAAGAGTAAGTCCTAAACTCTTTCATCGATGCCACCCCCAGCTCACCAAAATCTGAACCCAATGACTTAAACCAAAATAAATAACCTACAAAACTTACTACAAACATCTTGGACATCTAGAGTTCTGATGATGAAGATGGGAGTCCAATCGATTCATAGAATAATGAGGAGAATGAGGGGAACCAATCAGTTGAGAAAGTTGAGGGAAAAGAGAAAGAGATTAAGACTACAAAACTTGGATAAAAAAAAGGGAAGGGATTTGGAAAAAGAAGAGGGAGTGGAAGAAGTAAAGAAAGAAGGGGTTATTGCTAGTGTCTAGGAATTGTTATGCATTTAAGAGATCATCAAGAAGCGTTGGTCTTAGCTTTGGATCAGAAGAGGATTTCCACCAACTATACTCTTAAAGAAATAGTGGGCTCACTGATAGAAACCCCTCAAAGAACCATTGTATTCTCTAATGATGATCTACCCTTAGAAGGAAGGGATCATCACAAGGCTTTATTCATTAAGGTTGAGGTAAAAGGCAAAACGACTTGTTGTGTGATGGTAGACAATGGCTCTACTATTAATGTGTGCCCACTAAAGATTCCGCCAAAGTAGGGACTGAGTGTAATTGACTTGAAGCCCTCTAAGGTAATCATCAAGGCCTATAATGACATAAAAAGGCCATTTGAAGGGACATGTAAAGCATTAGTCAAAATTGGGCCAAGACTTGGGTCAATCTATATATGATCATCATCCCTGTGACTTTTGTAATCCTATTAGGAAGGTCATGGTTCCATCCTTTAGGTGGTGTACCATCCACAGTCCATTAGAAAATCAAGTTCCTACATGAGGGGAAGGTTGTTACCATTTCAATAGAAACTGAAGCTACTATCGCTGCATTGAAACTTGCCTCCAAAGAAATCACTATTAGCCCTATTTTGAGGTCTATATGATCTATAAAAATGAGATGGATAAGAAGGTCCTAGGCATGATGCGAAACATGAAATTCATGCTTGGTATGGGATTAAGGAAGGACTAAAATGGACCGTCAAGCTTTATAAAGTGCAAAGTGCCCATTTTGAAGTATAGAGTGGGGTATAAAGGAGATGATGATTCTGAGGATGGATTGGATATTTGGGAATAGCTTGAAAACTCAAAAAAGGAAGTTACAGCAAAGAAGAAAGATTTATAGGAAACTTTTATGAGAAAGGGCACCAACTATCCATATGCTAGAACCCCTAAACCTTTGCAAAAGGCTGGAGAAGTAATTCTAGGTTTTAAAATCTTCTCTAAGTTTGTGAATGGGGTAAAGAAAGCTGCTGCTAATGAGACTCCTTTAGAAGAGCTTTGCTGACCAAGGAAGAGGGACCTAAAGAGAATATTATTACTCTAAAGATAAATGATAATGTCAATTAAGACGAGGCACTGGATCTTGAAACCTACATCGTTAACTCCTCATGGATTTGTTTTATGATGATGATTTTGATTTTTTGCTTTATTTGAGACTAATGAACTTTTCTTTACTAAAGTGAATGCAATGAAGTCTAACTTTACTTATTTGTGTGATGTGTTCCCTAACAGTTATTCAGTTTGCGATGATCATTTCATGCATATGTTTGACATTAATTCCACACAAACTAAATCATTTAATTTAGGAACAAATGAAAATCCTAAGAATATATTACTTGCTTCTGATTTAACTTATAATAAGAGAGAAAAATGAAAGAGATATTGATAAAAAGATAGAAAGTATTCGCTTGGGGTTATAAGGATATGCCTGGTATCGACAGGAGATCACAGGACACAGAATCCCCACATATCCTCACCTATCACCAATTAAGCAAAAACAGAGAAGGCTAAGGCTAGAATGGGCTTTTTTTATTAAGGAAGAAGTAGAAAAATAGCTAAAGACAAAGTTTGTGGAAGTGATAAAGGACACCCGATGGTTGGCAAACTTGTACCTATACCGAAGAAAGACAGAAGGGTTAGAATGTGTGTGGATTGTAGAGACTTGAACAAATCTTGCTTGACGGATGACTTTCCACTACCATATATTAACACCTTGGTTGATAGCGCAGCTTCTAGTGCAATGTATTCTTTTATGGATGGATTCCCAGGATATAATCAAATCATGATGGCGATAATTGATAAGTTGAAGACATCCTTCACCATAGAATAGGATATCTATTTTTACACGGTCATGCCATTTGGGTTTAAGAATATAGGAGCCACTTACTAGAGGATGGCCACCACACTGTTGCATGACATGATTCATAGGGAGATAAAGGTGTATGTCGATGACATGATGGTAAAGTCCATGACCAGAGAAGGACATTTTGAGGCGCTAGACAAGTTCCTGGCAAGAGCAAAGAAGTAAAATTTAAGGCTAAACCTGAAGAAGTGTGTTTTTTGGGTAACATATGGTAAATTTCTAGGACATATTATCAGCTAAAAAAGGATAGAAGTAGGCCTGGATAAAGTCAAAGCGATCAGGGAAATGCCTGCACTAAAGAATGAGAAAGAAGTTATAGGGTTTATCGACTGGTTACAATACATCAGTAGATTCATAGCTAAGTTGACTACAATTTGTGAACTAATTTTTAAGCTACTAAAAAATAATAAGTTAGTGATCTGGGATGATAAATGTCAATAAGCTTTTGAAGTTATCAAGAATTATATGATGAATCCTCTAGTTCTACAATTACCAAAGCCGAGAAAGCCCCTGATCCTTTATCTGGCCATCGAGATAGATGCAATAGGTGCGATTTAGCTCAGGAAAATAAAGAGAAGATAGAGCATGTTGTGTACTACTTGAGTAAGAAGCTTCTACAATACGAAAAACGTTACAGTCTTATAGAGAAGACATGTTTGGCCGTGATTTGGGCAACGAAGAAGCTTTGACACTACTCCCAGTCTTACAGAGTACAAGCAGTCTCTAAATATAATCCCCTCATATACCTTTAGTAGGCCCTATCTCTTATAAAAAAATTAGCTAGATGGCTAGTTTTGCTCACAAAATTTGACATAGACTATGTAGCAAAGAAAGTCATAAAAAGAAGAGCAGTAGCAGACTTTCTAGCTCAGAACCTAGTAGATGATGAACATGAGTGGGAATTAGAGTTTCCTGATGAACATTTAAGGGCAATAAAGGTGCAAGGCTGGACAATATACTTCGATGGAGCCATAAATAATAAAGGAGTTGGTATCAGTGTAATCTTAATCACACGGGAAGGAGAAATGATCCCAATGGCAAAAAGACTCAAATTTAAAGTGACAAATAATCAAACTGAGTATGAAGTGTGAATTTTTAGGTTAAAGGCATTGTGTAGTAGAGGATGTCATTATTTATGGCGTTCTATGTTGGTGGTAAGACAGGCTTCTAGAGAATAGGGGGTAAAAAAAGACAGACTACGATTGTACTAGGATTATTTAACTATTGTCTTACTATCCTTTGTTTAATGAAAATTCATCCACCTACGTAGAGAAGAGAATTAGATAGTAGATGCTCTAGCTAAATTATCTTCCATATAGGAAAGTGAGAAGCAAACAATAGTTAAGCCTCTGATTCTGGTCAAATCTCCAACTCCTTGCTATGAAGAGATAAAGGTAATGCCAGTTGATACTACCATTAAGAAGCCTTGGTTGTATGAATTGCAAAATTTTTTAAAAATGGGACAGTTTTCAGAGGATTCCAAAAAGAAAAAGAGGATGTCCTTATGAATGCTATCTCGATAATTTATCAATTATAATGGCATATTGTATAAAAGAATGCCTATTGGGATTCATTTGAGATGTGTCGACAAAGATTAAGCTTTGAGGTTGATGGAAGTAGTGCATGAAGGAGTCTATGGGCCACACATGAATGGGATAGTCTTGGCAAAGAAGATAGCTCATCAGGGTTACTTTTGGTTAACTATAGAAACAGATTGTGTTAAGTTTATGAAGAAGTGCCATAATTGTCAGACTTATGGAGACGTTAGTCATCTGCCTTTTATGGAACTTCAAGGAATGACTTTTCCATAAGACTTCACCATTTGGGGAATCAATATGATAGGAGATAAGGTTGAGAGCATCAAATGGTCATCAATACATTATGGTAGCAATCAACTATTTCTCCAAATAGGTCGAAGCTGAGTCCTATACCGTTATTGGCTAGAAACAAATGGCAAGATTCATAAAAAAAGAATATAATTTGTAGATATGGCTTGCCCCATCACATTGTCACTGATAATGGTGTTCAGTTTTGAGTAGAGATGGCTATCCTATTAAAGGAATACAAGATTGAGCATCACCAATCATCTTTGTATAAGCCGCAAGCAAATGGGGCAGTAGAGGCTACAAATAAAAAGGTGAAGAGGATCCTGGCCAAGATGATAAAGAATTATTGAGACTGGGCTGATTATCTATAATTTGCATTGTGGAAGTATAGGAATACTATAAAAATGTCAATTGGTGTCACTCCATACTCCTTAGTATATGGGTGTGAGGCAGTATTACCAACAGAAGTGGATATTCGATCATTGAGGGTTCTTTTAGAATCCAAAATCCTATAATATCAGTGGGTGGAGAGCTGATTAGCGCAGTTGACACTGCTAGATGAGAAAAGAATGAAAGCAATATATCACTCCTAGTTGGATCAGAAAAGGATAGGTCAAGCTTTTAACATGAAGATCAAGCCCAAAAAGATCAAAGAAGGGGATTTGGTGCTAAAACTCATAAAGCTAATCATGATTGAACCATGATGCAAGTTCAATCTAAATTAGGAAGGGCTCAGAAAGATCATAGAAGGGGATTTGGTGCTAAAACTCATGAAGCTGATCATGACTGATCCACAAGGCAAGTTCAAACTGAATTAGGAAGGGTCGTATTTGGTAAGAAACTATTCTCTAAGGGTGCCTATAGATGGTGGGGTTTAGCATGCATCCAAGATTTTAACAACTGTGACATTGTTAAGGCTTAGGGCCTTAGAGAACACACTACTATGCCATAAAGTCATAACGTGGAGAAAAGGAGTCACTACCCAGGGTAATAACTGGGACAATTCGATTGGTGGTACTCAATTCTATAAAAGTAAGTTAGCACCATAACCAGGAGATTCTAAGAACAAAATACTAACTTCTCTTAGTCTTGTGTTCATTTAGAATTACTTTATAAATTATTACTTCATTCTCCAATTACTTACAATTTTATTAAACCCTATTTGAACATCCATCTAACCCTAAGGCATGTAGTCAATAAAATCACACATAAAAAATGCATTCAAGCACATCGTCCCTAAGTCTAAACTAAGTTAATTTTAATGAAAGTTAGCTAGGTTTACATTTTTTATTTACAAATGAAATGGACTAAAAGTGGGCCTACATTTTAATTAGTGAGCTTAAGTCTGTTTGTTTCAATTATCTATAGGGAATGGGCTTAAGTCTATAAAATTTTCAAGGAAAAGTTGAATTAGTGGGTCTAAGTTTAACTTGATTTTATTTTAAGTGAAATGTGGGCCTAAGTCTATTTATTTTAAAAGTAATGAAATTAAATGGGCAGAACAAAATCTAAATAAATTTTAATTAACTAAAAAATGGCTTAAAGTCTTAATTAACCTAAAATAGGCCTACATTGGTTTTAATTAATTAATTAACCTAAACCATTTATAAACCTATTTTAAGTTAATTGGACCTAATCAGGGGCTTGGGGCCCAAAAATGGATAGAAACATAAAAAACAAGCCCAAAACAAATAAAACACAAAAAATAGATTAAACATACATTTTAGTAATTTTCTAAAAAATCCTAAATCAATTTCATGAAACCCTAACTTTAATCTACTGTCATCATTGATTTTATAAGGTTTTACCAAGTGAAACCCTAATTACTAATCAATTATAGTGCAAAGAATTAGAATTCCACTATTTTCCCACTATTCAGGTTTTTATAACCTACAGTGCAGAGAATTAAAAGAAAATTCATTACAACCCATAAGCAATAAATGAACAAATAACAAGACAAATAATAAAAATCTAAATCCTACGGGAGTTTTACAGACTTTAGTTCATGACATTCCATGGATGTTTAAATAGTTATGATCAAAAAATCACATATCGCCAACCTCTCCTTCAGGGCAACACAGGACATCAATCAAAACAAAAAAATAATAAAAAATTAATCAGTAATGAATCAATAAAAAAATAAAGAAATAAAATTAAAATAAAGGAAAAGAAAAGAGTAGAAGATGCTTTACATATGCAATTAGATGGCCCATTAGACTGTGATTTTCACCATTTGGAATTGACTCTATTACTTTTCTTCTTGATTTCCTAGACTTTAAAAACGTCTATTTTCTTTTAAAAAGGAAAAGTTCTTTTGAAATCCAACAACATAAGGTTTTTTTCTTTTTGTGTTAATTTTTTCTTTTTTCTCTCAAAATTTTTTTTGAAAACCCTAGCCTCTCCAGTACCATCCTCTCTCTATTCCTTTCTTTCCTTTTTATCCTACACTAACAACTCCCATGATCATAACATTGTTAACCTCTTGCGTGATCATAGGAGCACTTTATTTTTTTTTTTCAAAATCATAACCAGGATAAAGGATTTCAAAAAAGATACACGTAATGGACGCGTACACGAAAAATATTAAAATTAATTTCTTTATTAATTTTGGACCAATCAAAAAATACTGAAAAAGGACGCAAAATACTGAAAAAATACAAAAAAGTCCTGTAATGTCGATCAGCATTTGGCAAATGTTGATCGAAATTTGGCAAATGTCGATGGGCATTAGGCAAATGCCGGTTGGCATTAGCTAAATGCTGATTGGCATTTTGTTTAACGGTCCTGAAAAATTTAAAAACTTCTAAAATCAAGATTTTGTAATTAGGTCTAAAAAAACATTACAATTTAGTCCTTGAAATCTCAAATTTCAACACTAGAGATCAATTTATCGATTAATTTTTCATCATCGGGGCTTTCGTCACACTATGCATAATTGCATCAAGAAATTAGGTGCTTACAATTGCCTCCCTTTGTCACTGTTTGCTTAACAAATTACGACAAAGCAGTAAAAGCACACAATTTTAAAGGAAAGAACTAGGATACCTAGTTGTATCCTAATTGATAGATTAATACTTAAATTGCTATGCAATTTTAAGTGAATGTAATGTTTATCAAGTCTCACTGTATTTCCTGTGGAACATCTAATGAACTTTAGACAAATGAGTTTCGTTGTATTTCCTATGGGATATTTAGCAATAATAAATTGAAAGTCTGATATAGTTCTTATGGAACGTATAACAATGATGAATTAAAAATCTACTATAGTTCTTGTGGAACATCTAGCAATGATGAATTTTGTTATATTCCATATGGGACGTCTAACGATGTACACTATATTCTCTATGGGATGTCTAATGAAAATGAGTTTCATTATATTCCCTGTAGGACGTCTAACGATGTATACTATATTCCCTATGGGACATCTAGTGATATACATTATATTCCCTATGGGATGTCTAGTAATGTACACTATATTCCCTATAGGACGTCTAATGAAATGTATGCAATGAAGCTTGTTATATTCCCTATGGGACGTCTAGCAAAAATACCATAACTATTATGTAATGTCTGGTAGATCAAAAGATTTAAAAATTCATGTTAGAATGATTTTAATGAAAGAAGTACATAATACTTGGTCGTACAATGTCGACTATACCCAATCATATAGCCTGAATTGAAATACATTGCACTCGCTCATGTAGTGTTGAATTCTTTTATGCGATTATGCTACAATCCATAATTGCTCACAATTAGCTGCAACCCTTTTGTTGCTCACTGATGATGTTGCAATCCATAATTGCTCGCGATTAGCTGCATCCCTTTCGTTGCTTACTGATGATTGCTCACCTTTGATAATGTTGCAGTCCATAACTGCTCGCTGATGATGCTGCAACCCATAATTTCTTACAAACTCATTGCAATCATTTCACTGCCCGCCTTTGATGTTATAGTCTACAACTGCTCGTGATTTTTATCTTTGGTTGTTTAAGTCGAATTCTTTGTGCTGATTAATTAGCATTTTTGCTGACTGAATTTGAATTCTACTGTGTTGATTGATTAGAATTTCTCTATTGACTAATTTTAATTTTACTGTGTTAACCAACTCTACAAGTTAAGTGCACTTCCTTCTGGATTTACAATTCTTACAGACTTATTAAAGTTAGTTTAAATCATGATGAATGTATAAAATTACATTATAATGTTGAAAATTTATAAGAAAATTTATTACTTTATCATGAGATAGCATGCACTCAATGAATCTCACTATTTTTTATTTTCATGACTCTTATTTATTCGCCATTTGCAAAGGTCAGAGGCATCGTTAACCATCTTATGCTGAGAGCATATCTTTTACCAAATGAAGAGCTTACTTCCACACCTAATTTTAGGAGAATTTGCTAAACAAAACTTATGAAAATTAAGCATAAAAAGATTGAATTCTGAGTATCAAAATAGTCTTTGAATTATTTTTGTGCTTTTCTTCCTTATCTGAGTATTCCCCCGCCTTTCTCATGTGGATACCGTTAGAAAGGTCCTTTGGATACTCATACTCTTACAGAGCATTGGAGTAAAAAGAGCGATTTTTTTTATGTGGGTCCTTTTTTAGTATTCCCTTGCCTTTCTTGTGTTACTCAATGTGGATACCACCAGAGGTTCATATTGATACTCTTACTCATTTTTTAGCATTGGAATAAATTATGCTTGCTCTTATTTTTTTATTCTCCTCTTAGTGTTCCCCTGCCTTTCTCATATTACTCAACATGGATACCATTGAGGGATTTGTACGCATACTCATTTCTGAGCATTGGAGTAGATTATATGCACACTTATCATTTAAAAGACTAAAAAGATACTCTAAAATTCAACTAATTTAAACTACAAGTCCACAGATATTTTTTTTTTTTTACATATTCTTCCCTTCGTTTAGGTGTAAAGCAAGCATTAGATTGATTAGAATTTAGAAACTCTCAGCACAGAACTATCAACAAGACATCTGAATTTTGCGAGGCTAATAAAAGAAAGCCGCTAAAATCAAAGGTCATGAAATAAGTTTTCACACAGGATGTCGTGAAGTAAATGAATTTACTCTCAATTTTATAAATTTTCTTTTAATTTGTACTTTACTGCATAATTAAAAGAGATAGAGTTATACTACTTCCATTTGGTATTTGTCAGGGTGTTTGTCACATAAGGTAAGATTCTGACGAGCGATTGGCATTTGCTATCTTGCCCGTTCTTATTGATGTATCGGTTCCTTTCCCCTTCTTTATTCTTTTATTATTTTCCTGCACAAGAAACCATAAGTTAGTATGGTCTATTTGTAAGCGAAGAGATTTTGTCAAAATGCAATGTTATTCTTTTGCATTCTTCCCTTTTGATTATGATGATGATTTCTCTGATCACAGGGTTGCAATACTCTGCCATTAAGGTTATGGCTTTAGGTTGAATTTATCTTTATACCACTCCATTGATACTATGGTAAAGGGCTTAATTCTTCTTCTTGACATCTCCTTCAAAAAAGGTTCAGGAGATAGAGATCTTATTTCATGATCAAATAATTTTCTAAAGTGCATTCATTATAAGTTTTGAGTGAGTTCTTCCCTTTTTATAAGGCTGACGAATGTATTGTTGACATGTTGGACCTTCTCATCACCATATTCTATACCCTATACTGGTCTAACTGTTGTGGAGAGATATTCCAGATGATGCTTCTGATGAGACTATAGAGATGGATAATGAGTTTTGAGGAGCCTGAACATCCTATCTAGCCTTTTGAGGTCGCTAGGATTATGCTTTCATAAATATCACTATTGGTGATGTTCCCTTACTGGATTGGCCTATAATTAATTGGGCTCCTATGATTTAGAGTCCTATTGAGCATCAAGTTCACCTAAATAATGTCACTTTTTTCCTTCAAATGCTTCATATATGAACATTCTGACTACCTTTCTATGCTTTTACAACAATAATCTTGAATGTTAGTAGCAAAGTGCTTACACAATCTTGCCTAGGCTAAAAGACTTTATTATTCAAAGCAAGTATTTCATAATAAATGTATGCAAGTGTATGCATGTTACGTATGACATGCATGATCCTAATAGGTCTTCTGTTTGATACAAAGCTATGTTCGCAACTTAGAGTGTGAGAACGAGGTTCCTCATCAACAACTTGTAAGTTTAAGCACTGGATGCTTCATTGTTAGTACTTCTAATGTCAGAGCTTCTAATATAGCTCATTGGATTAATGACCAGGCTAGCAAGTGGGGTCCATGGCTTTATATTGGAGTTCATGATTGACCGATGCACTATTAAACTTTTCTTTTTGTTACTGCTTTTGTTGTATGATAACTGATGTATTTGTATGCTTGTAGTTTACTCATTTTTGCCCTGAGATCTTTTTCACTAACTTTAAGGTTCTAGTGTTGTATTTATTATTTTTTTCCCTTAAGCTGCCCTAGAGTTACATTTTGCCCCCAGCTTTATTTTGAATTCATTCTAGCAGTCTTTTTCTTCATATGTACAAGAGATTCAGTTTGGTCACTATTGTTGTTGACCCTTTAACTTACTAACCCTATTAGTTACAGTCTCATGTATTGAAGATGCAGAGGAGTGGGCAAACTAATTGAAGCAAGGTCTTGATGATGAAATCGATTGGACTTACACTTCAAAGAATTCTTAAGCAGAATATAAGGCTTGATTGTAATAATTGATGATAGTTACAAGGTATGGGTTGCAACGCAATTTACTAAGCCATTTGAATTCTCAAGGTATAAGGGGATGCTAGGCTTACAAGAAAAATTACAAAAGGGGTGGAAAAAAAGAAAACATAACTAAAATAGTGATCTCATAGCTCTGATTTAGCTTTCATTATTTATTGTCTTTTTATTCAAATACTTATACAGTATGATAAAGATGAATATGTGATATTTGAACAAAAATTTAAAATTCAATTTTAATCATTCATTAGGGCAAAAATGAGAACATTTGTTACATCATATGATGCAACTCCTATTATCAGCCAGTCATGAATTTTTCTCTCTAATTTTTACCTCATTGTTCTTTTTCTTTTTTTTCTCCTTTTTTTCTTTTTTTTCTCCTTTTTTTCTTTTTTTTCTCCTTTTTTTCTTTTTTTTCATTCTTTTTATTTTCCTCAAATTTCTTATCTTCAGAAGTTACATTATGTGATATATGTATGTTCTTTGAATTTGAATCTATGCTCATGTTGAATGAATCTAATTGAATTTATGTCAAACATGCAAATGCAATCAATATCATAATGCACAGTACCATTATGATGTACATTACATAAGTAAGCATGATCAGAATTTATATCATCGATCACTAAAACAAAATAAAAAGTAAAATTTTATTCAAAGAAGACAATAAGAAATTTAATTTCCTATTCTAAATGCTAAGGAAGCTAAGTCTTATAATGGTTGTCCTTGAGATGGTTGACATAACAACTATTCTTGCATCTTTTTGCCAACTGTCCCTATGACTTCATCTTCTTATACCTCAAATGTGCATTTTTCTTTCTTGTCTAGCAGCTTCTCATCATTAAACTCATCACCTCATCCTGTAAAAATAATTAACTTGAAGGGTATGTCAAAAGAAGGTGGTTTAGTATAAAACACCTTATAGTTGAACTTGCCTGAAGGCTGACCCAATAAGTCTTCTACTCTTTCCACATCTTAGGGGGCATTAGGAGATTTCTCATTATTTTTAAGGTCTATGTCCTCAAAGGAACTTAGCACTTCTTCCTCACTAACTCCTAAGTTAATCATCATGGTAGCCGGGGGGTGGTACATTTTAGTAGTTTGGAAAAATATTATTTCTAGTGCTTAGGTTTTTGGGGTCTGTGATTTTTTTAGAGTCTATAAGGTTTTGGATTTTATGTTTGAGGTAGATGCAGTTATTCGTGGAGTGTTGGAGATTTTGATGGAATTGGCAGTGCTTGTTTAAGTTATAGCCTGGGGTGTTTGGGTTTGGTGGGTTTGGATTAAGTAAAGGTTGAAGTAAGCCCTTTTTCATTAAGCGCTCTAGGAATTTTGAAAGTGGTTGGTTAAAATTAGAGAATCTCCTTGGTTGTTGTACAGCATGCACTTCCATAATCCGGATAGTGCTATATTGTTGTGTGCCCCCAATTGGGTAATTTTAGGTTTCAATGCTTCTAGCATTTCTCTTTTCTCACTCTTAATCTCTTCAACTTACAAACCATCATCATATAGGTCTATGAAGGTTTTAGGGTTCATCATCTGCAATCTCTCTACCAAATTAAGTGATACATTACGAACTATCATCCTAACTTGATCCTTCTCAACTAGTTTATTCTTCATCAGTCCTGCCTTGTTCATGAACCTGGTAAGGAAATCAGAGAAGGATTAATGGGCTTTTTCTTTATCAATTCTAAGTCTCTGATAAACACTTCTAGTCTAGTGTTATAATCATATTGTTTCAAAAAGATAGTACATAATTCCTTCCAATTAGCTTTGACAGATTTTTCTAGCCCATTATACCAGTTTATAGCCATTCCCTCTAAGGATAATACAAACAACTTAGTATTCACTGTTATTGGTGCTTTAGTAATGCTAATAGTTCTCATGTATTAGCTGAGATGAATCCTCAGATCTTCAATTCCATCAAATTTCTGTAGTTAAGGCATCTTAAATTTTTTAGGCAGATTATCTCCCTCTATTTGCAACATGTCATCAAAGTCGAATGAGTACCCCATTCCTTATCCTCTAATCAGCTCTTCCATCTTGGAAATTTTCTGAGTCAGTGCTTGCATCTACTTGGACTCATGATCATGAACCAATTCAAGTGATTCCCTCTTCGCCTTCTTTACCATATAGTTCTCGATGTCCTCAAGTCTCATATCAGTAGCAAGTATGTTTCTAGCAATAGGTTGCCCCCAACATTATTAGCAACAGGTGGAGCACCAATAATAGGCGAAGGAGCTACAGCAACAAGTGGAGCTCCTATAGCAGGTGTTTGTTCAATAGCAACAACAGGTGGTAATACGACAGCATATTGCACTAGTTCAGCTAGAGCTTGCCTCAGTTCATCTTGCATTATAGCTCTTATATCATCCATCAAAGCTCCCTTAATGTCCTCTAGGGTCCACATCTCTGGTTGTTGTTCCATTTTTGTCTGTTTAGTCTAAGTCGATTCAGCTTTTAAGTAAAGCGAGTTGATAGGACTCTTCTTTAGTTCTTGAAGGATTTCTTAAGCTATTGACTTAGAGCTTAGATCTACACTAATTAATCTGCTACCTTTCCATCCCCAGATACAAGAAGACCTAGATGAATGTATGATGGATGCAAAACAAAGTGTCAATATAATGCATGGAATGCATGTATGTATGTATGATGCACATCTTATGAAACAAGTAGTAAATAGTAGGTAGCAAGTAGCAAGTGTCAAAGAAAGGTACGTAATATAAAGCCTTCCAACCTTATTACTCCCATTAACATGTTCAATAGACAGTTTCTTTTCCTAAGATTTTTTATCTTGGCCTTTATATCAATAGGGGATATGAAGAGCCGACACGCATGCCAAATCTCTCTTAAAAATAAAAGCACAAAAACAACATTTCTAAATATAAAGGTCTAGCCTAATCCTTATTAGCCTGAATGGGCCTTAAAGGTATAGGCCTAGGCTTTTATAAATAGAAATACCTCATGGCAATTCAAACAAACAAGCACTTTTGGGTAAAAATTCCTAGGGGTAGTAACTAGGCCATTATTTGTGGTTAGGGTCCAATGAAAAGTTAAGGTTCCCTTAGCAAGATGCTCTCCATTATGGACTTGAGTTACAGGCCAAGGTTAGAGGGGCCCAGCATCCTTTACAAACTCGAGAGAATACTACCCCCCTTAAAGACTTGGGTTACACACTCTGGTCAAATGAGCTTGGTAATCTCTCTTAAACCGAGTTAAGGCTAAGAGTAATGGTTAGCCAATTTACAACTCTATGAAGCTAGTGGAATAATATAATCATAAACCAATGCCATCAATTTAATAGGGACATGCAGAATGAATGCAATAATGAAACAATAATCAATAAAATAATTCTAAAGAATACAAGTAGAATCATTATCTCTTATCCCCAGTGGAGTTGCCACTATAGACATTGGGGTTTAGCGCGCGTTCAAGATTTTAGCAACCATGACACTATTTATGCTCAAGGCCTTAGGGAACACACTACTATGCCACAAAGTCATAGCGTGGAGAAGAGGAGTCACCACCCAGGGTAATAACTGGGATAATTCGATTGGTGATACTCAATTCTTTAAAAAAAAGTTAGCACCATAACCAAGAGATTCTAAGAACGAAATACTAACTTCTCTTAGTCTCATATTCATTTAGAATTACTTTATAAATTATTACTTCATTCTTTAATTACTTGTAATTTTATTAAACCCTATTTGAACATCCATATAACCCTAAGGCATGTAGTCAATAAAATCACACATAAAAAATGCATTTAAATGTGTTGTCCCTAAGCCTAAAATAAGTTAATTTTAATGAAAGTTAGCTAGATTTACATTTTTTATTTACAAAGGAAATGGACTAAAAGTGGGCCTACATTTTAATTAGTGAGCTTAAGTCTATTCGTTTCAATTATCTATAGGGAATGGGCTTCTGTCTATAAAATTGTAAAGGAAAAGTTGAATTGGTGGGCCTAAGTCTAACTTGATTTTATTTTAAGTGAAATGTGGGCCTAAGTCTATTTATTTTTAAAGTAATGAAATTAAATGGACTGAACAAAATCTAAATAAATTTTAATTAACTAAAAAAGGGCTTAAAGTCTTAATTAACCTAAAATGGGTCTACATTGGTTTTAATTAATTAATTAACCTAAACCATTTATAAACCTATTTTAAGTGAATTGGACCTAATAATAGGCTTGGGACCCAAAAATGGATAGAAATATAAAAAAAACAAGCCCAAAACAAATAAAACACAAAAAATAGATTAAACATACATTTTAGTGATTTTCTAAAAAATCTTAAATCAATTTCATGAAACCCTAACTTTAATTTACTGCCATCATTGATTTTATAAGGTTTTACCAAGTGAAACCCTAATTACTAATCAATTTTAGTGCAGAGAATTAGAATTCCACTACTTTCCCATTGTTGGGATTATTATAACGTATAGTGCAGAGAATTAAAAGAAAATTCATTACAACCCATAAGCAATAGATGAACAAATAACAGAGAGAAATAATAAAAATCTAAATCCTATAGGAGTTTTACAGACTTTAGTCCATGACATTCTATGGATTCTTCAATAGTTACTGTCAAAAAATACAAATCGCCAACCTCCATTCCAGGGCAACACAGGACATCAATCAAAATAAAAAATTAATTAGTAATGAATCAATAAAAAAATAAAATTAAAATAAAGGAAAAGAAAAGAGTAGAAGATGTTATGCAGATGCAATTAGATGGCCTCTTAGACTGTGATTTTCACTTATTGGAATTGACTCTATTGCTTTTCTTCTTGATTTCCTAAACTTTAAAAACGTTTATTTTATTTTGAAAAGGAAAAGTTCTTTTGAAATCCAGCAGCAAAAGGTTTTTTTTCTTTCTGTGTTAATTTTTTCTTTTTTCTCTCAAAATTTTTTTTGAAAACCCTAGCCTCTCCAGTACCATCCTCTCTTTGTTCCTTTCTTTCCTTTTTATCCTGCACTAACAACTCCCGTGATCACATCATTATTAACCTCTTACGTGATCATAGGAGTGCTCTGTTTTTTTCAAAATCAAAATCAAGATAAAAGGATTTCAAAAAAGATACACGTAATGGATGCGTATTGTACACGAAAAATATTAAAATTAATTTCTTTATTAATTTTGGACCAATCAAAAAATAAAAAAAAATACTAAAAAAGGACATAAAATACTGAAAAAATACAAAAAGTCCCATAATACTGATCGGCATTTGGCAAATGCCGATCGACATTAGGCATATGTCGGTCAACATTAGGCATATGCCGATCAGCATTAGCTAAATGCCAACTGGCATTTTGCTTAACAGTCCCGAAAAATAATAAAAAAATTAAAAAAATTCTAAAATCAAGATTTTGCAATTAAGTCCAAAAAAATATTACAATTTAGTCCTTGAAATCTCAAATTTCAACACTATAGATCAATTTCTTGATTAATTTTTCATCATCGAGGCTTTCGTCGCACTATGCATAATTGCATCACGAAATTGGATGCTTATAATGTCATTATCCTATCAAACTTAAAAGGGAATGAATTCAGAGAGCCCATTAACCTAGACAAGCTCAAGAAATACTTTCTATAAAAGTGTCGCTAGAGAGAAAACCTCGCAAAAAGGCTATCTAGGCAAAAAATTAGAGACAAAAATGAAAAATTAAAAGTCCCCTAGGTTGAAAACATCGCAAAGAGGTGGTCCAAGCAAAAGTTAAAGACGCGTAAAAGGAGAGAGACGGCAAAAAAATTATTAGTTAAAAAACTTGCAGGGGCAAGCTAACCAACAACATGAACTATGTTATGCATCTTATGCTTGAGTTAAATGAAATAAGATTGCTAAAATTACTATTAAATATTACATTAAATGTCTATTACAAATTGTCTAACTGCCATAAAAGGAAACTCTATCTAACAAAAGTGAAATAATGACTTGATTAATAAGCTAATTTTGTTTCCTTTTCTTTTATTGAGCACCCCTGATACTAAATGCTTATAACTCTATCACTCTTTTGTTTCTGATAAACTCATTGTAGATGGCGATGTTTAACGTGCATCTAAGATTTAAGCAACCGCGACACTGTTTGAGCTCAGGGCTCTAAAGAACACACTAACCGCTATCACAAAGACATGGCATGGAGATGAGGAGTCGCCACCCAAGGTAATAACTGGGACAAATAAAAAATGTGGTACTCGATTCCCTAAAAGAAAGCTACCACCACAACTAGGAGATTCCAGATACAGAATACCAACTTCTTTGAGTCTCGTGTTCTTTTAGAATTACTATATTATCCTCTATTTACATGCAATTTCATATGAACCCTTATTCTATCAATTAACTCCAAGGCAAACTAGTCATGAAAAATACAAGTAAATAATACATTCAATTCAATCCCTAAGTTAGGCTAATCTACATTGATTTTAATTAAATAGGCTAAATCTACATGTTTTAATTTACAAGTGAGCCTAAAAGGCCTAATTCCTTTTAATTTTAATTAAGTGAACCTAAGTCTATTTATTTTAATTCTAAAAATGGGCCTAAATCTACAAATTATGGAGTATTTAAATTAATGGGCCTAATTCTAAATTAATCAAATTAAATTAGATGGGCCTATGTCTAATTAACTAAATTGGCCTAAGTTATCTCTACCCTAAATCTAATTAATTACGGGCTTAAAATGCATTTTAATTAATTAAACCTAAAAAAACCTAAATTTAAATGGGTTAAAGCCTAATGTGAGCTTAGGGCCCAAAACACATAAACATAAGCAAAAAAGCTCAAAAATAATAAAAAATACCAACATAAACAAATAAAAGATCAAACAATTAATTAAATCTATTCTAAAACCCTAATTTAATTAAAATGACCATAAATAATAAAATAAAATAATCAATCAAGCAAAACCAATTTTACCAACTTAACTCTAATTTAATTAAAAACCTAAAGATTTCTATAACCATTAATTTTAATTAATTACCCAATGAAAACCCTAATTTTACTAATCGATTAAATTAAAACAAAAAAGCACACAAACACACACACACTAAATTCCATTATTCTCACTATTAGGGCTATTACAATGATCTACAGCAAATAAGAATAAACTAATACAATCCAAAAAACCACAAAATAAAGTAACCAACAAAATAATAGCAAATAAATAAATAAAACTTTTAAAAAAATACATTCAAATACAAAATTTAATCCATGGCATTCCATGGATCTTCATGAGTTTTGTTTTTATTCAATCACATGCTACTTCATAGCTTAGGTTACTCCCACCATAATTATGAACACAAAAACAAAATAAATAATGATTAGAGCTTAAATAAAAATAAAAATTAAAATCAAATCAAATCAAACTAAATAATCAAATAAAAATAAAAGAAAAGGGTAGAAGAAAGTATGATTGAATGGATGCAGTATTGATTAGCTCCTCAGAGTGTTATCAATCATCGTTGCTTTTAATGGATCTTCAAAACTTGATGTCCTCCTCTTCAAAAGTCTATTGCTCTTACTCCAGAAACAAAGAAAATCTAAAGAAAAACTATTTTACATACTGCTTCAAAGAAAAATATAGAGAGAACTTTTTAAGCCAAAAGAGAGATCCCAAAGAGAGCCCCCCCCCCCCCCCTCTTTTAAAGAGCATAAACTATCCTTATATAGGAAAAGAGCCAAAAACCCTAATCCTACGTACTTAAGAGTTCCAGTTTTAATAGGACTTTATTTCTTGAAAATCTAAAAAAATAAATTTTAGAAAACTTTTAGCCAATTAAAATTCAGGAAAAATATTTTCAAAAATTTTAAAAAATTGAAAAAATAGTACGGGACCTAATTAAAATAATATAATTTCAATCAGAATTATAGAATTCTAATCGAAATAATACAATTATGATTGAAATTGTAAATTTCTAATCAGAATTCTACAATTCCGATCAGAATTGTAGATTTTTAATAAATTTTTTTAATATTTAATTACAAAAAGATCCCTAAAAGAATTTAAATATTTTAATTAAGTCCTTAAAAAGTATTACAATTTAGTCCTTGAAAACATTAAACCCTTTCTTTGAAAAATGCATTCAGACTTTTGAGGTTTTAAACTTCAAGTATTGAAGACCTATTTATGATATTTTCATCATTAGAGTCCTCTATCGCGTCCACACTTTATCATCCCGAAATTAGGTGTTTACACTCATCTTTTTTTTCTATTACAATTATATCCATGCCTTTATACTAATCATAAATAGATAAATCTCCATTGTAGTTAATGTTTCTCTTAATGCTTCTCCATGACCAAATACTAGCTAAGTTATCCATAAAGTTTCAAGAAAGAGATCCTAGTTCAAATGCATGGACTAGTCCTACAATTAGCTGTTTTTTACCATACTGACGGTAGAGATAAATAGGGTCATAAAATGTGGTGAAATGAAGGCCAACAATAGGAACATAATTAGTGTATGATTTGATAGTCACAAATTGTAATCTTAACCATAGACACATCCAGTGGATCAGAGTATCAAGGAATGTTGACAACCAGCTCTAGATATCTTTGGGGATAGGGTACATCTTCCTAGTTCAGTAATGATTGGCACTGTAATGTACAATATTCTGAGGAGGCTCAAGCAGCCTAGGCTTCTCATGAAGCCACATCTGTGAAAGCAATGAATAAATGAAAAATGCCAAGAAAACAAAGGGTGACAATGAGAAAGAAAGAATTACCTTCAGTAAGAATAGGCTTCTCAAGAAACGCCTATTGGATGAAATGTTGTCCAGGCCAATAATGGTTTATGCCAAGATGAGGGGGAAAGGGTTGAGTCCATTTTCCACTTAATTCAGGATATAGAGGATTTTGGCATCACAATTGCCAAAAGTAGAAACGAGCAAGAATTGAGCATATAAGTAAAGAGCCATCATCCGAGGCCAATAAACCTCACCTTTGTCTACACTCGCAGTGATGTTAAGAAATGACTCCAATTCAACCTTTGAATTAAGGATATACTATGATGAAAGTCGAGGTGGAAGGTTAAATATCCAAGCCATCTGATACTGAATGGAATGCTGATCCGGGACTTCAAGAGCAGGAATTGCAAGTTAACAGGAGGAATCCAAGCTACAACTATGGATATCTTCAAATTCTTCAGGTAGAGGGAAGATTTCTACTATGATAAACTGGAAGACATGTTTGTAGGGATCCCAAAATTGAGATATAACATGAAGAAATAAGAAGTTAATTTTCCTTACATGAAAATATTTGAAAGAGGACAGGTGAAAGGGATCTAATCTTGCCCAAGAGTCACCATCTGAGCTCTTCAAGACAGTTTACAAGTATTTAAGGCATCTTTCAGTCATAATTTAAGTTTTGGGTGATATTCATATATTTAGAATGTGTTTTGGGACATTTCAAAAGGAGAAAGGGTTCTTAAATTGGATTTGAAAAGTTAAGTCGATCACAAACTATCACAGAGGTGATGTCTTTTCATAGAGGCAATGCCTCATTGCTAAGAGGTGATCGTCTCTTCAGCAGGTGGCACAATGGCGATCACTACTTCAATAGAGGAATAAACATGCATTCAATGCAAAGTTGCATGATTTCAACTAAAAATGTGAGGCTAAATCACTCAAAAGTATTCATATAGATGAAAATGAATGAATTAAATAGCATAAGAAATGTAATCATCCAAATATTCAGCCAAAATAGAGAGATAAAATGCAAAGTTCTAAAAATTCCTAAAACAACAGACTACTAACTCTGTCTAAGGCCTATCTCAACTATCCCTAGTCTAAACATCACATTTCGTGCCCTCGGGGTCACTTTTAGAGCCTCTATCTCCTCCGGTCTCCTCATCACTACTCTCCTTATCAATCTGGAGCACCTCGATCTACCACTCAAGAGTAGAGATCTTGGCCTAACTAGCTTCATCATGATCCTATTCGAAATAAACTTCAGGTCAGTAACCCATACAGGCATGTATACATATAGACGTAGGAGAGATATTTACCCTCTATTGTTGCGTGACAGTCATCATATGATCCCTTTGAGCCTCGATCATACGATACATGTACAACCCTTGGTCCAGGGAAATTTTCATCATTAGTAGGATGTTAGAGACTAATAAATGCATTGAGAATGATCAAAGATGCAAGTTAAAAGCAAACTTATATGAGTAGCGGCCCCGAGGATGCAAGCAGGTGTGAGCTCGTCATCTAAAGTCAAGAACTGATGGGATAGCTCTCTTGGAGGAACCTAGCAATGAACAAACAGATTATAAGTGTGAGCAAAGCTGCTAGTAATGATCTCAAAGGCAAAAATGGTGGGAGGTCTGATATGCTTAACTGCATCCGAGGTCCCCTCTGTGTATGGATCCTTATGGGATCTCTAGGTCTCCCTCTTGGCAATAAGATTCCTAACGTGAACCACTGATCTAGTGGGTACAACCTGGGAATGAGGAATTATGTTAGAACGACACTATCATAAAACATAAGTCGAGCATTGAATGCTTACCTCAAAAGTGGAGGTATCAGACAAAGGTACCATCTATAAGAGATAGGTCTGAATGAAATCCATATATCGGCTTTTGATCTGCATAGTGTGATCCACAGCCGATGAACCAGTGACAACCTGGGCAAGATCGTCACCCTCCAACTCATGTGTCCAAAGCGTGCTACTGGGAGGAAACTTAGGTACAAGCCTAGCCCTAGTGCCCCTACTCCAATTGAGGACTCGCTCACCAAGATACCAGACTCGATAGACTAGCCCACACAAAAAGATCCTCCTTTGGGACAACAGCCTAAAACGAGTCATCTCCACATTTCACCTATCTTCTCAACCCCACAAGTCTTTTTAGATCTGCGAAAATACCAAAAGGTAAGCAATTTAAACTTGAGAAACTTACTAACACAATTGATAAATATTTCATTTAACTGCATCCTACATCAACGAGTTCAGGTGCAGTCGATAGATATGAACTCGAGTCAGGTTCTTCTTCAAGACACGATTAGCACCCCATCTCTGAATGGCTGGAAGCTTATCCATTACGCGAGTCACCCCAATGAGTAAATTTAGCTCCATCGCCCAGACCTACAATTTAAATTATTTGTGTATGGTTTTTTAAAAAATTAAGGGGTAAACTATAGACATTCGGTTCGATCGGCCTATGATTTGAGGGCGAACCCTGGTGCTTGATTTGATCGACTTGTACCAAAGCCCAATGATGAGAATGCAAACCTTAAATACAAGTATAAAGCTTGAATCTTTGATTAGAAATGGACTCAAAAGCCTGGGGACCTAAAAACCTAGCTTAAATCGTCCAAACTTAGCCCAAAATTGTCTAAACAGACCTAAGTTTTCCTTGGCCCATTTGGCCCAATGCAGAGTATGGCCAAAAAGGCATCGCCTTTATACAAAGAGGCTATGGCCTCTATAGCAGCAGTCGTAGAGGTGATTGCCTAATCACAGTGGCACCACCTTTATGGTAGACCACTTACAATTACATTTAATGCAGATGCAACCATGATGGTCAAATAAGGTGGGCCCTATAACCTCTAGACTTGATTTTTGTGTGAGGAAGAGATTTTTTAGAGGGAAGAAAAGGCTATAGAGGCTCATGATGGTCTAAAAACCTAGGGGCATGGATGAGGGTTGAAAAAATGGAAAAAAGGGAGAGAATATGAGAGAGTTTACCAATATTAAGAGGTGACAACCATTAGCAAGATTGAGCAAAAAAAAAAAAGAACAAAGAACAAAAAAAGGGCTCTGAAACCAAGAAGGGACATTCTGGAGAAGAAAAGGAGAAGTTCAAGCTTAAAATTCCATTTCCTTGAGAAAAAGAAAGTGAAAGAAGTTTGTCTTCAAGTGTAGCTTATATCCAAGTAGAGTTCAACATCCAAAGCAACCTCTAAGGGTCAACTACTTTGTTAAAAACTCATACTCAAGTAAATCCTATTTATATCTTTAGCATTTTGATGTTAGACTTGCATATGACTTTGTTTGTTTGTTTATTTAGTGTATATTTTAAGTTTATGCTACCTATTATACTATGTTATTAATATGATCTATTAGGGTGTTAAATGTAGTGGTAGAATAGTAAGTTTCTGATTGTTTGTTTGCATATCATTTGCTTAGAATAGAAGTATAGTTATTTTAAAAGTCAAGTCGCCCGTGAGGTGTTGCCTTTTTGCTATGAGGCGACCGATGCCTTTGTCATGAGATTTGTGTAATATGAATGCATGATTTTGATTTCCAAGTATGTTTAGGTTCTTATAGTTCGTCCATTTGTATATGACCACCTCTACCATGTCTTCTAAGTTATTTTATTTAGTTTTAACCTCTATTTGCATGAATTTATTTTGTAAATTAGTTTGAATGCTTTCTTTTAAGAGATTTTGCATATTTCGGGAGTAATCTTTTGGTATTTGCAGGATCTTTTAGACTAATCTCCTTGAATAATTAAAGATTTATCCCTTAACTAGTTCTTAAAAGATTTTCATGGGTCTAAGAACTAGTTTAGTGTTGCTTTATTCTTGGTATATTTTTAGTATATTTTTTGTTTATTTTACCTTTATTTGTGTAAAAATGTTGTAATTTTTAATCCTTTTCCCCTTTGAATTCCAGTGTATTGTTTTGATTTATTATTTTGATGAATTTTGAGACTTAAGGCATGAAATTAAGCTAATATGCAAATTTGGATTTAAGTGTAAAATTGAACAATTGATTAAATGCAATTCAAAATTGCATGTAAATAAAGGAATAACTGGATAATTAAAATAATAAAATACAAAATACAAGCGAAGAATAATCGCAAGGTCGGGTGAGTATTCAAAAGCTCATATCCAATTTTAGAACTCATTCTCTAATAACGACTTATGGAAACCTCTGTATGATTTAGTTACTGTATAATGTATTTGACTTTTATTCGGGTAGCGACTCTATCTCCATTTAGGTTTCAAAGACCTAACATGTATTTCCTAGTGAACCTTAAGCCCACACAGTGCTGTAGTCGTCAATACTTGAGCGCGCGCTAAATTTCGCTGCCTACACATATATATTGATAGTGAAAAATAATTTCATAATCCATGTGAAACCAACATTAGAAACCTGAAGCTTCATATGCCTATGAACAATTATACTGCATAGACATTTCAATTAATAAACATTTTCCCATATCCGTATTTTCATTTCCCGTATTCATGTTACCTAAACACTTCAGTTTATAAGGAAATATTTCAATTAAAAGTTATTTCTCCGTGTCCGTATCTTCGTTTCTCGTATCTCCATATCCATGTCCGTGCAACCTAGATGAAGAGAAGTGGTCTCCGAGTTGATTTGCTTCAAAAATAGAAATGCAAAAGCTATTCTTGAATTAAAAGCTCATTTCCTTGATCCATACACAAAGAAGGAAGCTTGAGCAATACATGACATTGCTTACAAAATTATTTTATTACCTGAGGAGAAAATAAGCAGACTGAAAAAACGTCTGCAGCATCTCCACGTGTGTGTATATATATATATATATAAAGCCGCATGATTGCAAGCTGCCTAAATCAATGAAATGCAAGTACTGTCTTGAGATATGGACTCAAGACATAACAAGCATTAAAAAACTAACTTGTATTCTCTACACTTCAACTGCTATGTTCCACAGATACAATTCTTCTTCAGCAACTCCCAGTTCAAGAGTGATCGAACCAGATCCTTCGTCATAGTTGAACTCCACTTCCTCAGAATCAACTACTATCCTCTTAGGTCGAGCTGATGAATATGCTCCAAAATGGCCACACCCACGAACTTTCATGCAAACAGCTGCACTGGTATCAGAATCATAATTCAATTCCTTGATAGCACCCCCCGAGTTGAACATTTTAATCAGACCAATGGGAGCAAACTTTGTCCCATTGGATAATTCCTTCACAGGAACCACTGTAAAAATTTCATATTCTCGAGACTT
Organism: Mallotus nudiflorus; assembly: GCA_947683625.1. NCBI lineage: Eukaryota > Viridiplantae > Streptophyta > Magnoliopsida > Malpighiales > Euphorbiaceae > Mallotus > Mallotus nudiflorus. Next base: position 217,006 of record CANTUR010000067.1, read on the forward strand.
CAATGTAATCGGCACTGTCGCATCATTTGGAAGATAAATTACCTCTCCTGAAATTGGTGTCATGAAAGCTTTGTTAGCAAAAATGACAATCTGACATGAATTGTCAAATTGTAAATATTTAATCATTCCATGGTACACTTGACAGAAAGGAAAACATACCACCAAGATGAGAATACAGGATGCTATCCCCAGTCCAGCCATTATCAGCAACTTTAGGTAGGTAGTCAACATCTTTAGCTCCAATATAACCAGTGATTGTAGCAGGTGTTTCATCATGGATAAGGTTTGTCTTTCCCACCCGACACCATCCAGCTCCTTGGCAATTAAACACACCCACAACTCCATTGAAATCATTCAAATTCCAAATCTTCAAAAGACTGCAACGCAGAGTATTTTTTTTAAGCAAAATGGACAAAAGACAATGGATTATGTTCTAGATAAAATTAATATCATCGGTTACGTTTTTTCATCTCGAGCAGGATCAGAGAATAAGCAATCCCTTGTAGGCCTTCCAGGAAGTTTAGCCCTCAGTATAGAACCATCTGGAAGTACAAGTTTTTTCAGTAGATCGAAGTCATGTTGGCCAGGCTTGTCACTGCAATATTACATAGGCAAACAGTTCATACAAGAAATGATGTCTTTGATACACCTTTAAGAAAAGAAAAAATTAGAAATATGTTCATGAAGAAAGAACTCTACCTAACATAAATAGCACATCCTCCAACCGCACGAGCTGCTCCATGGTATTCAGCCATTGGGTGCAAGCTCTGCCATAAGAAACAATTTCAATGCTACCATCCAATAAGTCAAATATATTTTCAATCCAACATAAAATGAGGAGTCTTGTTTTGTTGGCTTACATGAAACATATCCCAATCCGGCTGCATAAATTCCCCAAGAAAAATGGTATTATAAGCAACTGATGCAATATGAATTGTGTGAGATGCTGGATCTCTTGGCCAAAAATCATCGGATGCCCTTATGACGGCTGTTTTCTTTGCACTACATAAACAAGAATAAGTTGTACAAATTTAGTGACCATGAAAATTACAAATTTAATAGTAACAATGATGATATGGAAGAATAAGAGAGAGATTCTACCTATATAAACCATCTGTATTATGACTCATACAAGAAATGATTCCATTGTCATGGAAATTTCTGGCAATTGATGCTTCTAATGCTTGATGATATTTTCTAGCCAGTTTAACTCTTCCTCCATGGCCTGCTCCAAGAGTTTCAAGGATATTTTGAACATCAACTTTGACACCATCAATTCCAGCAGATGAAAGATATGAGTGAAGTTCATCATAAAAGTCATAGACTTTCTCAGGGTTCACAAGTCCAAGCCCATTCTTTGTCATGCTTTGCAATGAACCACAATGCTCATTTAGTTGAACGCCAGGAGATGAAATTGGGTAAGTCATCTTGGATTCGTAGTGCTCCATTTCATCTACACCAGGTTTTACACCTCCCCAGTATCCTGTTATTGCGTGCCAGACATAAACATACCTGAATATGAAGATGTATCATCATCAGCACCTTATCACATATTAGTCCAACAGAAGGAATGGTTTATAATTTATTTAAAGGAAAGCATACTTCAGATGATGTTTCTCCTTTATATCAGTGACTACGTGGCATAGTCCCAAAGCTGGATCGTCTTCCCTGTGACCCTCCTTTCCATTTTTCTGGAATTTGTGGTTTTCTTTGATGTGTGTTAATCTGTTTGTGAAGCTGAAAGGAGAAAAGAAAAGGGGACCATAACGGAAAAAATTGTTAGCTGATGCAAAATGATAGTGGTCCCAATGCAAAACTTAAGGTTCAAGTGTTTACTTGGCTGAATTATCAGCTTTACATTCGACGCTAGTGGGATCCATACCGACTGATTGCCACCCATCATCAATTATAACAAATTTAGGAGAGATTCCACCTTTCTCTAAGCTGCAAGAAACCAACCTCAGGAGATGTCTAAAACTTTAAAGTAAGAAAAGGGGGGCTCCAAAGAACAGAGAAATACCTTTCTAATCCTTGCTTCACACCTTCTGTAGTAACATCAGTGTAAAAAGCATCCCATGTGCACCAACCAAACCAGTTCAGCATATCTGGCATCTGTATTATAAAGCATAAGTTATTGGATAATACACCTAAAATAACTCTAATAATATAGGACCTTAAAAAAAAATTTATAGACGAAAAGAGTGAAGTTGTTACCTTCTTTCTCTCCCTATGAGAAAATGTCTGTAAATGTCTTTCGACCATCCTGTGAATTACACATTAAGTCAAATGAAATAATGTAATGCAGAAACAGTATAAGATACTGCAATCTTAGTAGCATTAAGAGCCTAATTTACAAGCTTTTAGATTTGATCTCCATTGAATTTAAGAGGAACAAATTCACAAGCTTTATTATCCAAAATCTGGATGTGATTCCACTGAAAATATTAGCTAACACTAAGTAATTCTGCAGGTGAATTTGTGATCCTTCACAATCCTTGAAATCAGGAAAACTTTTTTTTTTTTCAATGAAAGACCATGAAATTTCATTTTTAAATTTTATTTGACATATTTTACTGGCAAAAATTGAAAGCAGAAATCAACATCATCAAGTTGATTTTTGAAAACAACACCAGAAAACTTTCAAGCTATGGAAAAGAAAATTGACAAGAACATGAAAAACAGATAATGATCTCTGGAAGCTTACTTCACAGCATTTGTGATGACATCAAAAGGATCTGATCCAGCGGCCACAAAAACCAAATGACTTCCTTCAAATTCCTCAACGGCAGGATCTCCTGCAGTGCAGAACCAATTTTAATCAACACAATAAAGAGCAACATGTCTATAAAGTATCATCAAAACAGAGTCTATCTTCATACCACTTTCCAGACAAATCTCCAACTCATGTTGCTCGTTTCCTTGAAGAACAGCCCTGAAATCTCCTTCGAGAATTGGCAAGAACACTGCATATACTGCAGATTGATCATCTCTGTTGTCAAAATGAGACCCGTCTCTTGCTTCAACAATCAAGAATTGAGTCTCATAAGGAATATCCTGTCCACAAGTCCCTATCCTTTGTGTCATCCACCATAATTTGAATCGAAAAACACACATGAAACGCAATCCACTGCAAAATTGAAGCAATAATCCATAATTTTAACCCTCACCCAAATCACAGAATCATCAAAAAAGAAAAACCTGCTTTCCTTTCTTTTTTTTTTCTAGAGAAACAAACAGTAATAAAACAAAATGAAAAAGAAAGTAAATAACATACTCAAGCTTCCCAACAGGAAAGACCCTACGGGAACCAGTTTGATCAGATCGAACACCAATAAAAGCTCCATTGACAAAAGCATCAGCCTGTGCTGGGATGATCTCAATATTATCATGAACATTATGCAAAACACAGTTCCCTAACACCATCAAATTCCCATCGGCCACCGTTATTCCTGCTCCTACTGTCATCTTTTGCTCTTTTATTTATCAGGACAAAACAAAGAAATTAAAACGCACAAAGCACAGCTAAAAATCTTTGCTTTTTTGAGAAGAAATAAATGTTGAAAATAATGAGATTGAGCTGATGGGTTAATCGATAATGGTTATTTATAGCAATATACAGCCTCCAGGCCGCCAAGAAATTTTTTTTTTTTTTTTTTTTGAAGAAAAAGGAGTTGCAAAGTGTATATATTGCAATGGAGGGACTCCCTCGATTTCTGTGTTGGCTTTCTTTGAATATATCTTACACATATAAAGTTGTCCATGGCGGGAAGTAAAAGTAATCAATGTCGGTTTTCTGTTTTTCTATTTGAAAAATTATTGACGAAAGTCTACAATTTACTCCCTAAAGTTTAGTTTAAAAAACACTCTTGTTCTTACAGTTATAGATATGTAATTCTATAAAGACACTTTTGCATCAATACTAAGTGCGGTTCCTAAAACTGTAAGGCTAAAATAATAAATATACTTTATTACTAAATTGTAAGTGTAAAAATAATAAATAACGCTTTGGTCAAGAAAATAATAATAATAAATAACACTTTTTTTTTACATCGTAAAAAATAAATAACACTTTGTTTCATCAAGTTGTTTGAAACTATAATTGGTTCTTCAAATTTTGTTCGTCTTTGTAAAATATCAAAAATTTTAAAAAATATTACTCGATAAATTAAATTTTTTATAAGTATATTTTAACTGGAAACAAATATACTAAATCAGTTTATATATCTATATCTATAATATATATAAATATATAAAGGAGAAACATACAACTTTATGAAAGAGTTTTCACTTATTATTATATAAAAATTGAATAATTTAGTTATTTACTAATAGAAGTAAAATTAAAATATAATTTTAATTTGATTGAAAATCTATTTTCTATTTTAATTAGATTAACTTTTATTTTATCTCTAATAAAATTGAATTAACTAAAATATAATTATATTTTAATTGAAAATATATTTCCTATTTTAATAAGATTAACTTCTATCATATCTCTGATAAAAATTTTAATTTAATTGAAAGTATATAATTTATTATAATTAGGTTAACTTCCATTTTATATCTAACAAAATTAAATTAATTAAAATGATATTTTAATTTAATTGGAAGTATATTTCATATTATAATTAGGTTAACTTCTATTTTATCTCTAATAAAAATTAAATTAATTAACATATAATTCTAATTTAATTGAAAGTATTTTAATTATGTTAATTTATATTTTATCTCTAATAAAATTAAATTAATTAAATTTTAGTGATAATTTTGTTAAGACATATTTTTGTTTAATTTAATTAGGTCTATTTATATTTTATCTAATATAAACCAATTAGATAACATAATTTTATAAGTTTTATTATATTAAATTTAATAAGTAAATAATGAAAATGAAAATTAATAAATTTTATAAAAATAGAAAAAGTATATAGTTTGTTTCAAAAGTATATATTTTTATAAATTTAAAATTAATAAATAAAAATAGAGCATATAATTTGTTTGAAAGAATATTTTCTTTAAGAAAAGTAATATAATTATTGTTTTAGATATTTTTATAAAAGTTAACAAAAAAGAGTTAAAATTAAATTAATTAATATTTATCATTTAATTATTAGTTGAACTTAAAAAATTATATTAAATTAATTTTTGTGTAAATAAAAGTATTAATATTAAAAATATTGAAGAAATAAAGTGTTATAACTTAAATAAAAAATTTACTAAAATTATAATAAATTATAAGTTTAATAGGATTATAATATTTAAATTGTTATATAAATAAAATACAACTTTGGTTATTTTTAAATTTTTTATTAACAAATAACTAATGATTTTTTATTATTTTATGATTCATTATGATCATAATATTTTTTTTTTTTATATGAAATTAGTACTAGAGTTGAGAAAAACTAATTATAAAAAATATTGAAGTAATATTATATAATTATTCAAATAAAATATTTATAAAAATTGTGATGAATTATAACTATATTAAGTTAATATCAAATTTTTATATAAATAAATAACATTGTTATTATTTTTAAATTTTTATTTAATAATAATAATAATAACAATAATAATAATAATATGTTTAATTATTTATTTATATCACGAATCAAATAAATTTTTTATTCATGTATGAAACAAGTAGTTGTTTACTAATATATATATATATATATCCAAAATTATGAAGGAATTTGACAAGTATCTCATTTTATATTTCAGTATTCATTTTTAAAGTTTTATGTATAACATTATTAAAAATTGTAACTTTTCAAATAAAACTAAAAAATTATTATTTGATTGCAATATAAACTCCTTTAAATCTTAAAATTAGAGATAAAATCCTATTAAATCTAAAATATTTTATTACTATCTAATTAAAATAATGAAAACAATAATATGATTATAATAATATGAAACAATATAAACAATAATATGATCGTGAATGATTATATCATCTAAATGGAAGTTACAATTACATCTCACTCTTATAATTGCACCTCCATTGAATTATATTGCATTACTTAATCTTTTTCTTTGTTTTTTAGGTTGAAAATTATATCTCTATTTCTTGGGCAACTTGTATTCATTTAATGAAGGTCATTTTTGTGATAATGGATTACTGTTAATTTAAATTTTAATGTTTGAAGGAGACCAAATATTATTTAGGTTGAAAATATTATCAAACCATCTATTGGTACACATTTTCATATGTTCCCCTACTAGGTAATTAATATTTGTCCTTTTCATCTATTTATTTTATTTTTAGTATTAATTATTATGACATCTCTCAGTTTCGGTCCATTATATTGTTAGTTCTTTATATTTTTAATAGTTAATTTAAACATCCTTGAAATTTTGCTGTAGTAAACTATTATATCCTTATCATTTAATTTATTGTTAAATGGATCAATTTAAAAAACTAAAAGTTTTATTCAGTCCCTAAACTTACAATATAATCTTAAATTCATTCACTTTTTTTTTATCAAATTATCATTGATTTTTTTAATTCTTTTATTGTTATAATAATTATAATTTTTATTTTTAATATAAAAATAAATTTAAAACATATTTATGTAGAATTGCTACTACATTAATACGATTATGTAATCAATATGATATTAATTAGGATTTATTATATTGATATAGATTTAGTTATTACATCTCATTAAAATTATTCTATATATATATATATATATACTATTTGCAAATCCTTTGAGAATTACAATTATTAAATTTCATTAAAAAATTTATTACAGCATGGCAAGCCTCATTTAGGGTACAATAAAAATCATAAAAACTGAGTTCATATTAGTATGGTAAATTTTAATTAATGGACATCAATTACATAAATCACATTAGTATGATGTTAATTATAAAATTGAGTACATGCCAATATAATAAATTATAATTAGTGCAATATTGTTACATAAGTTGTATTAGCACGACAACAGTCAGTGAAATTGAGTGAAAATCAATATGATAAATTTTAATTAATACAATATTTATTATATATTCCTATTAGAGTAGTGTTAATTTTAAATCAATATGGTTTAAATTTGTTTTAATGTTAAAAATAAATTTTTTTTAATTTAATAAAAGAATTGGATAAATTTACATCTATATTATTAGTTTAGGGATCAAATAGAACTTTTAATTTTTTTCAAATTGGTCAATTTAACAATAAATTAAACAGTAAAAATGTAATAGTTTAACAAAATAAAATCTCAAATATTTTATAGTAATTATTGAAAATACAGGGACTTATCAATATAATAAATCAAACCTCAAAGATGTTATAATAATTAACCCTTATTTTTAAAACGTCAATAAAATCATGATCAAATGAAAATTTATCATCCTATACTCGCTTAATTTTGTTGATTTCTTCTTTTGTACAAAATTATTTTCTAAGTATCAGAATAACTATGAATCAGGTATTTTACTTTATTGGGCTAGAAAATTCCACCCTAATCGTCGGATGTGCTCTCACTGATATTCTTTACAATGTCACTTTTATTCATAGTCTTCCGATCAGACATTATTTTACATTCATTTTTTTTTGTTTATGTTGCCAAATTAATTGTTCTTGTGTTTCATATTGTTTGAATTTTGATTCCTTATTGTAATATTACAAGAGGTAAGAATCTGTTGGAATCAAGAAAAAATCTGGAAAAATTGAGTTGGCAGGAACAATATTATGGGTAGGAGGAGCAATATTTCATGTGAATACTTGAATCATAGTGTTTTATCCACTATAGTTGAATTATTTACATTTTAAAACTGTATAATAATTGTTTAAATTATTGTATCTTTAGAACCATTTCAAGTATCCTTGAACCCTTTTCTTTTTCCTTTTTTTTCTTTAGGTTTTCATTTTTTAAAATGATTTATTAATGTTAAAGGTTTTTTTTGAAGTACTGAAGAAAAATTTTAGAATATGGTACCATTTGAATTGTAAACCAATAATTTTTTAAATCGTCTCGTTTTAATTGAGTTATAAGGAAATATATATTTTTAGCTTAAAATCAAAAAGTAATTTAATTATTTATAATTTTAATAAGATTCATATTCTATTCAAAAAATAAAAAAATAGTAATTAATTTTTTAAAAATTACCTTAAATGCTATAGATGTATTTTTTAAAAATTTTGATCAATATGTATATATATATTTTAGGCAATTCACACTACACACAAATTCACAACAGTAAATATAAATTATTAGTTTAAAAAATAGTAAATATAAATTATTACGATTTTTTTATTTTTTACATATAGTGTTATAACAAATTTTATTGATAAAAAAGTTGAATAAATAAATAGTAAAAAATTTCCTTGAAATGTATTTATAATATAATAGGTCATGAGTTGAGGGATAAAAAAAATGTATACGATGAAGTCATTAACTTTCGTGATTATGTGTGAGTGTGATAAGTGGTTATTTTGGAAAAATTACATTTTTGTGGGGAGGAGGTATGGATTTTAGTGGTCCCCAAATCATTACTCTGGGGAGGAGGTCTCGATTTTAGTGCAATGCATGCATGTGAGCCGGCCCACCTTTATCACATTATCATCAACGTTGGTTTTTTTTATATATACTATACATGTTATTGACGGAGGGACCACCTACTTTTTCTTCGGACATCAAACTAGGTTACAATTCTTTTAAAAGAAAATTTAATTTAATGGGTAAAATTGAAAAAAAAAATTATTTTTTATTAATAATTTAAAAATATCAATTAGAATAAAATAAATTTAATTTTTTAAAAAAATAATTGAAAGAAAATAGAGAGAATAATTAAAATTAATTAAAAATAAATAATTATTATTTAACCAATGATATAATTAAGATGGAAGGCTATAAATGTGCCAAATACATAACACTAAATATCAATAACACGAATTACATAAAAAAAATTTAAAATTTTATCTACAGAATAAATTAGAGTAAAAATTTAATATTAATCAAAATTAATTCAATTAGTTTAAAAATTAAATATTATTACGATAAATAATAATATAATAATTAGCATATTAAATATAGTGTGTTTAATTATCATATGTATGTCTAAGAATATTAAATTGAATGTTACTAAATTTTTGATATTGTTAAATAATAACTAAATTAAAATCACCAGTGAAATTGTTTAATTTAATTAAATAATTATTTAATTTTATGCATACATAACAATTGCAAATGTAGTACTTGAAATATAAGTATAACATTTTTTTTGAAACTAAATCTATGAATAACTATTAAATTAAAAAAAACTACTAATAGTTATTGCGATATTTTTATTTTTTTAATTTATTATTACTTTACCTTATTTATTTAATTACAAATTTTTTACTAAATTTAAAAATGATATTAATATACGGAAACTTGATAAATAATAAGATAATTAACAGATGACGTTGATTCAATGGAAGAAAGAGCAGCGACGTATTGGATCAATTCCCGAAAATATCTGCGTCATGAATTGATTGCGAACTGTGGCTTCACGAAAGCTTTAGTTAAAAAGCTGTTACCTTACAGTTATAGTAGCACACTTGCACTTGCTTTTGTTTCACGTGCGTTTCATGACGTGGCAATGCAATCCACTCTACGTACGTCGGTTTATGCGGTGGGTTGGAAATGACGTGTACCTGAGTTGGAATCTTTTTTTAGGCATTAAATAAACAACTTTATTATAAGAGTATCATCGTTTTCTTAAAAAAACATATTCTACCTTTGGTCCATTGTATGAATTTTTTTTTTTCCGAACTATGTTTGAGTTTTGATGAATAATAGAAGAAGGGAGGGTTTAGTTCACCTTTTTGTGGTAACTGATAAAGTTTTTTTTTCAATCTCGATAACTATAGTTTAAATGTATGGTAAAATTTTAAAATTAGTAATTAATAATTATTTCTATTTATATTTGATAAATTTTATTTAATTTAATTTTTTTTAAATAATATTGATACCATCTAAAATGTTCCCACTTAATTAGGGGTCTTTCACCTCCTAAATAGGAACACATGGATAAAGGAGAAGACAGATTCGTTCAAGAAACTACCTCAAAGAGAAATCCTAACTTAAGAAGGAACACTCTCCCACAAGGATTCCTATTCCTCCTAGGTTTGAGTATCACTATATATAACACCATATACCCCTCATAAGGGGACATCTCATTCACACATATTCAAGCTGTCTTTCCTCCACCCGCTTTCTATTCCCTAACTTAGGCATCGGAGTGTTTGTGGGGATTCCCCTCACCTCTTACCTTGCCCTCTGTTCAGTGCTTTGCAGGACGTTCAGCCCAGGAGTCCTGAAAATTAGTTATCAAGTGGCGCCGTCTGTGGGAACTCCTTGGGAAAAGCCATTCATTCACTTGCTAAGCTAAAGACACCTTCACCATGACTTTCAGCCCACCTTCGGCCCAAATTCCTGAGGGCGGCACCAATCCTTCTGCACCCATCCTTTCGACTGACCTTTCAAACCCTTTCCCAGCAATAATACCACCGCCCACCTTGCAACTTGCTGGGGCCACATCCGATCATGCACTTTTACCTCTGAAAAATAACCCGAGATACCCGTCCTTGGGAACAGATCTCCCATATTATACTCCGCTGCAGCACCATCGATCAATACCCTCAATACCTTTTCCAAGCCTACTAGAAACACCAGCAATAACCACTCCAAACTTAAACACAGTAACCCAAACACTCAGCCTTGACCAAGCAAGCAAAGAGGCCATGATAAAAAATATTCAGGCACAAATAACCTTGATGCAACAACTGCTAAGCGCTATAATACAAAGCAAGCATACTGAACTAACTCCAAATAATGATAATGCAGCACCCCGACAAGCCCCAAGGACGAGCACAGGGAAGGATAAAGCACCAGAAGGGGAATGTAGTTCGTCCATCCCAGCTCTCGATGATTCAAAATTAGCATAGAAGGTTGAGGAAGCAATGAACAAAGCCCGGACTAAACCTAGAAAGGAAGAAGAATGGGTGATGGATAGTAGAACTCCGTTTGTCAACAGAATAATTCAAACGGAGATTCCTAGTAAGTTCAAAATCTCGCAGCTTGATCAGTACGATAGGACAGGAGACCCTCTTAGTCATATATCTGCTTTCCGAACAAAGATGTTGCTCCAGAATGTGAACGATGGAATCATGTGCAGAGTCTTCCCAAGTACACTCACAAAGAGCACCCAAAAATGGTTTCATCGACTCCCAGAGAATTCTGTCACTTCTTTTCAAGACCTAGCCGAGCAGTTTCATATGATTCATCACCAATATCCCTCCTGCAAAATACATCAACGACCTCCGGGTGTGCTGGCAGGAAGTTGACGAATCTCTATGAAGTTACCTTGACTGTTTCAATAAAACAGCTGTGCAGATTGAGCACCTCATTGATGAAGTCGCCATAGAAGCTTTGAAAAATGGCACTAGACTCGGAAAGATAAAAGACAAATTAATGACTAAAGAACCGAGTACCTTGGCCGAGGCAATGGTGATAGCGGTTCGGATGATAAAGATGGACGAGGAGAGGAGGATGCATCGGGAAGAAGATAGGCCACTGACTAGAGATGAACGACCAAAGCAGAGACGAGTAAGCATCCCAAAAATGAATTTTAGAGCTTCGACAGATAAATTTGATAGGGAAGCAGATAGATATACACCCCTGAACACTTCTCGATCAAGGATCCTCATGTGGGTCAGGCAGAATGGAGTGGAAATTACACCGACCAAAAGAATTAGTCCAAGCCAGAGATTTACTCATGATAGAAGCCAGTACTGCGAGTACCATAGAGAGTATGGCCATAACACAGAAGGCTGCAGAGAACTGAAGAGTGCCATAAAAAAACTAGTGCAACGGGGAAAGCTTGATAATTTCACTGACACACCGAGGAGACGTGAAAACACGAAAAACCATAACCGTGATAAAGCTGAGGCAAAGAAAGTTAGGAAAAAACTTATCTGAATGATCAACATGATTGTGGGAGGAGAAAACACCGGGAAATGATTAAAACGTAGTAGAGGAGGAAAAATGATACCCGATAAAAGTGACAGCATTCTTAACTCGGAAGACAATTCGCATATACATCACCTTCACAGTGATGCCCTGGTGATAACCACATGCATAAATAAGTATCGGGTCAAAAGGCTATTGGTCGATAATGGGAGTGCTATCAATGTTTTATCTTGGAATGCGTACAAAGCTATGGGCGGCTCCATCACCAACTTAATGGCCATCTAGAACCCCATCACTAGTTTTTATGAAGGAACGGTGCAATCGATGGGGATTGTCAATCTGGATCTAGAATTTGGAAACCAAGAGGATGAGGAAATAAAAATCGTCTAGACCCCGTTCAATGTGGTAGACGTACCACTAGCCTATAATGGGATAATAGGACGATCGATACTTTACGAAGCAGATGCAGTCACCAGCATCAGACAATTAACCATAAAAATTTCGATCAAAATGGGGACCCTTACTATTAGGAGAGATCAGCAGATGGCCAGACAATGCTATCAGATGACCATGAAAAGCTTCAGCTATCAGATGGCAGAAGCTTTTCATTTGGAAGCATGGGAAGTTGAGAAGCAAGGCGTTGATCCACAATCGGTGGAAGACACAGAGGCATTGCAAATCAGGGGAGGAAAATCTATGAAAATTGGTAATGCCCTTAATCAAGACATCAAAGACACATTAAGGGACGTCCTTATTAGACACTCAAAAGATTTTGCTTCTCAAGTTTCTGAGATCATCGACATGGACTCGCGGGTTGCCTGTCACTGCCTAAACATCAAACCAGGGGCCAAGCCAGTAGCACAGAAGAAAAGAACTTTTGCCTATGAAAAATAAAAGATCATTGCCGAGGAAATAGTGAAGCTTTTAGCAGCCGGATTCATTAAAGAGGTTACTCACCCGGATTGGGTAGCCAACGTAGTACTCTTCAAAAAGCAAACGGGAAGTACAGAATGTGTGTAGACTACACCGACCTCAACCAGGCATGCCCTAAAGACAGCTACCTATTACCAATGATTGATTAGCTCGTCGATTCCACTGCTGGCCATGGCTTATAAAGCTTCATAGATGCTGCCTAAGGTTATCACCAGATCCCCATGAAGAAAGAAGACCAGGAGAAAACGTCCTTCATCACACACGAAGGGCTATACTGCTATAAGGTGATGCCCTTCAGACTGAAAAATGTCAGAGCCACATACCAAAGAATGATAAACTAAGTCCTTCAGAGCCAGATTGGGACTAGCGTAGAGGTATATATGGATGACATCATCATCAAAAGCAAGCACTCTGAGCACCACCCAGCAGAAATGGATCAAGTCCTCCAGTTACTAAGCCAATCCAGGATCAAGTTGAATCCTGATAAATGCGTCTTCGGAGTCCAGGTCGACAAATTCCTGGGGTTCAGCTATACTCAATATGGCAGCACTGAAGAGCATCCGTAATATACAAAAGCTAAATGGAAGAATAACCGCACTAGGGCATTTTATTTCTTGCTCAATTAGGCGATGTCTACCATTGTTCCGAGCTCTCAAAAGTTTCAGCAAGTTCCAGTGGTCTGCTGATTTCCAAGCAGTATTTGAAGAAATTAAAAGATTCTTATCTTCCCTACCATTAATCAGTCGTCCAATACCGAATGAGACCTTATACTTATACCTCTCTGTTGGTCGAAAATGCATCGCCTCAGTACTGGTAAGGGAAGAGGAAAGCTAGCAAATCCCTGTCTACTATGTCAGCAAGATGCTCCGAGGACCTGAAGTCCGATACCCCATGCTGGAAAAATTAGCCTTAGCTGTGGTTCATGCTTCTCGAAAGCTTCGGCACTACTTCCAAGCTCACCATATCGTAGTTTGGTCCCATTTTCCACTGTGTAAAATATTACAGAGACCAGAGACTTCAGGCAGGCTAGTGCAATGGTCGGTCTTACTCAGTGAGTTCAATATTGATTACGAGTCTCGACAGTAGATGAAAGCCCAGGCCTTAGCGGATTTTGTATAAGAAATGGCTCTGAAAGATGTAACCTTGACCAAGATGCCAAAATGGAAGCTCTATGTCGACGGAGCATCCTCAGCTCATGGTTCTGGCGTGGGAATAATCCTCAGGGGACCGCATAAAGTTCATATCTAGTACGCAGTCTGCATAGAGTATAATGCCACCAACAATGCAGTTGAATACGAAGCACTCATTACAGGATTGAAACTAGCCGCGGAAGTTAGGGCCGAACACCTCATTATACACTCAGATTTCCAACTAGTTGTCAACTAAGTCAGCGGAGCATTTCAAGTCAAAGATGCCTGCATCGCCAAGTACTTAGACAAAGCCAGACGACTTTTGCAACACATCGAGCAAGATGGAGGCCAATGGAATATCGTCCAGATTCCCAGAGAAGACAACAATGAGGCCGATTACCTTGCTAAATCCGCAGCCGAGAACAGTCAAGCATTTAGGGACATGGATTTCACCGAATCACTCACCAATCCCAACACAGAGGATATTGAAATTTTCAAAATGCAAGTAGTCTTGGAATGGATACAGCCCATCATCCAATATCTTGAACATAACACACTTTCGGAAGACAAGCTGTAAGCTCGAAAGCTCAAGGCCAAAGCAGCTCGCTATTCCGTCCACCGAGGGGAGCTCTATCAAAAATCTCTCTCGCACCCTTGGTCAAAGTGCGTTTCCCCAGAGGAGGAAAAATACGTACTACGAGAAATCCATGAAGGAACCTGTGGTGCACATGAGTCCCACTATTTGCTCACTAGAAAGGCCCTGCTCCAAGGGTACTACTGGCCCAACATGTCTAAGGATGCCCAGCAGCTAACACAATCATGTCACCAGTGCTAGCACTATGCCCGACTTAGCCACAAATCTTCTCGGCCTCTGCATCCCATTGGCAGCCCATGGCCTTTCGCCATGTGGGGGATGGACATCCTGGGTCCTTTCCCTTTATCTACCTCGTAGAAAAAGTTCTTAATTGTGGCCATTGACCATTTAACGAAATGGGTAGAAGCAGAAGCAGTCCTAACCATCACAGAAGCCCAGATACAACACTTTTTCTGGAAGGAAATCATTTGTAGATTCGGCATCCCCCACACTTTAATTACAAACAATGGCAAACAGTTCGACAACCATAAATTTAGAAGTTTCTGCTCAGACCTTGGCATAAAACTGCGCTTCACCTCAGTAGCTCACCCATAGACGAACGGACAAATTGAGGTCACCAACAGAATCCTCATGCAAGGGTTGAAGAAAAGACTCGACGACAAGAAAGGGAACTGGGTCGAAGAGCTGAACAATGTAATCTGGGCCTACAAAACCACACCCCAATCATCCACTGGCGAAATGCCATTTAGACTAACTTACGACATAGATGCAGTAATTCCAGTAGAGGTTGGGTCCCTAAGTTACAGGGTAAGCCAAGACCTCGACCACGCCGTCAATAACATTAACGCATGAATATGCCTTGACATACTAGAGGAACGAAGAGAACAAGCGGCAGCAACGTCAAAGGCACATCGGCAAAGGATAACTCGGTACCACCATCTGCGTAAACCAACAGAGAATTTCAGGATAGGTGACTGGGTACTCAGAAGAGCAGATATAGGCAAAGGCACCTCGGGTACCGGCAAGTTAGGCCCTAATTGGGAAGGTCCGTATCAGATCTTAAAATGCACAACAAAGGGGGCGTATAAACTAAGAGAAAGAGGAGGCAAATAACTACCAAGGTTTTGAAACTCAGACTCCCTCAGAAAAAATTATCAGTAATCTTGTATTCAAGCACATAATTTGATTCAATGAAAAATATCTTTATTGATAAAGAATGTCTTTACAGATGATTGGTAACAAAAAAAAAAAGATACATAAAACCTATCTACTATAGTATCTCCACACCCGGACCCCCTGTCCTAGAAACTGAGGGGGAAGCATCATTGGCAGCCTCTGGATGCTCACCAGACCCAACTGTAGCAGCGGCTTCTTCAGACTCCCTCACAGAAAAGGAACTGGCCTTTTAACGGGCGTTATCCTCTGCAGCAAGCCTTGCCAGATCGGTTGGGGTTATCCAATCTAAGGCCCCCAGATCCAATCTTGAGTCTTGAGAGAGCAAGATCCTTTTGCATTCAGCCCGGGTAAACCTTGAGAAACCCCCCTACCATGCTTTGATATGTCTTCTTATCATCGGCACGAGATTTCTCAAGCTCAGCCAGCCTCTCCTGAAGTCCAGCAATCTGAAGATCCTGCTCCTCGATCCTCCTTGTCAGTTGGGCCTGGCTATTTTCCAGTTCAGAAACCTTCTTCTGATTCGCCTCTGCATCAGATTTAGCCTCCGTGTATCTTGTCTGGCAGTGCTCCAGAGCTGCTTTGGCGCTATCTAGTTTTTTCTCAATCTATAGCGATCGTCCCCACAGACGGCGCCACTTGATAACTAATTTAGTTATCAAACATTTAGTTTAATTATTTATAACAACCAATAGTTAATAATGATTATAAATAATTGATAGCTGAAATTAATGTAATAGTAAATAATTAAATTCAAATTAGTAAAAATATGATTAAATATTATTTTAATTAGTTTATAATATTTTTAATTTATTCTATATCCTTAGTATTTTGAGAGAAGAAATTTATTATTGTAATAAATCAATATATTACTTAATAATTTAAATTTTTTTACAAAAAATAATTAAAATTAGAAAAACTATGGAAATAAAAACTATACTCATATCTAAGTAAAAATAAAACTGCTTTAAAAATAAATATTAAAAAAATTTATTAATAGTAAAAGTTTTTTATGACCCCTTGTTAAAATAATTTCATTTAATTGATAATAGTTTGGAAGCAAAACATGTACTTTATAATGAAAATTATTTCATTCCATGGAACACACAGTGCTCTATTATAATTATTTTTAAATCTCTCAAAAAATAAGAAAATCCTATTGATGGATTACTATTTGATATACAACTACTTTTTTTAAAACATTTTATTGAATAAGAAGAAGAAGAGGGATTAGTATAGACAGCAATATTATGATATAGGTGTAGCTTACTCAGATAGCTCATATCTTATCTTAGATAATCGTCATTTTTCGCATATTGCTCCACAAATTGATACAGACATTGCTGGCTGCGTTGGCTCTGACAAATTCAACTAATTATGACATCATGTCTGCTAAAACCACAACAACTTACTAATTCCTTTGCACACATCACCCAACTTTACCTTTATTAAAATTTGAGAGTTAAATTTTAATTAATTTATTTTTTGTCACTTAAATTTAATTTTATTTTAAAAAAATACTATTAAAAATTTTTAGTCTTCTAAATTTTTTAAAAAAATCATTTTAATTTCTCAACTTTTTTCATCTTTTCAATTTAGTTCAAAAATAATAAAAAGTTTGAAAATTTTTTCATGATAAGTCTGTTCTTACCATGTTAAATTAAAATAATTTTTAAATTTTTTCTCATTTTTTATAAATATATAGAAAATATGAACTTATTTATAAAATAATTTTTAATTATAATTTAAAATAATAATTTAAAATTATTTAGATACTAAAAAAATTTTAAATTAATACTCTAAAATTATTTATAAATTTGATCTCTAAAAAAGATATAAATTAAAATTTAATAATTAAATTAAAATAAAATTAAAGCTCAATACCTTCCAATACATTTCACTCTATTTTTACCTTTTTTATTTTATTTGGGGAGGGGGAAGCACTCAGGCCCCTTGGCCAGGGCCCTATCTTTGCCCTTCGGCTTTGCAGGATTTGATTGGATTTTGACAACAAAAATTATTTTCTATTTAGTCGTTGTCATTAAATTATTAATTATAATAGCACATATTTTCATGAATTATTGATTGGATTTTGACAACAAAAATTATTTTCTACTTAGTCATTGTTATTAAATTATTAATTATAATAGCACATATTTTCATGAATTATTGGGTGGGATTGAAATTCCAAGTTGTCAACCACTGACACTACTGTTAGGGGTTAATTACACCCCATAGTATTTTAAAATAGGTTATTTCTCATTAAATTATTCAAATTTATTTTTATCCCACAAAATTTTTTTAGTATTCGAATAAATCTCATAAAAGGGCCTTACTATAGAATCTGGTCATTAATGATAATATGACAAAAAGTGATAGTCATATCAGTTGAAGATTAATTACAGCCATAATATCTAACATTTTCATTAATTCATAGTAAAATATCTAACTTTTATTTAGTCATTTAAAATCTCTTAATATTTCTTACGAATCTCATAAAATTATCTAATGACACATTCCGATCACCGGTGATAATGTGGATGCTGACATTTAAGGGCCACCACTTTTTGTTTATTGTCCGTATATAAAATGAATAAAATAACGATAACAGAAAATAAAAAATAAAAAAAGGAAAAAAGAAATCAAAATAAAAAATAGGGAAATTTTAAAAATAAATATAAAAACTTAATTAATAAATAAATTAAGGATAATAGATAATAAGAAAAAATAAATAAAAAAGAAAAATAAATAAAAAAGAAAGAAAATAAAAATAAACGAAAAATTGAGAAGATAAAAAATAAAGAAAAATTAAAAAAAATAAGAAAAGTAGAAAAAAAAGAAAAATAAAAAGAAATAAAAAAATAGGACTAAAACAAAATTAAAAAAAAAAGGGAGAAAAAAAAAAAGTATGCATTGCCTTGAAACTATATTGGAAAATGAAACGTTATATTACCTCAAATGTGTCATTAGATAATTTTTGTGAGATTTATGAAAAATATTGGGAGATTTTGAGTAACTAAATGAAAGTTAAATATTTAACTAAGAATTCGTGAAAAAATTGGATACTTGGGTGTAATTAATCCTTAGCTGATATGACTATCATTTTTTATTAGATGACACATCAACCTCCACGTTATTATGGTGATTGAATTCTGTGACAAGATCATTTTATGGGATTTATTGAACTCTTAAGAGGTTTTATAAAATAAAAATAAATTTGGGTAGTTTATGGGAAATAGCCTATATTTTGAGTATCATGGGTGTAATTAATCCTAAAGTTGGAGAAAGTTGAAAATAAGGGAAGATAGAAAGTGTCTAGGAAAAATGTGGGAGGAAAATTATTATTATTTTGAGAATTGAAAAAAAAAAAAATGAGGAGAAAGAAAAGTTACTTTTATTTTCCTTTCCATCTTACTTCTTCAAATTGAAAAGAAAATGGAAAAAAAAAAGGTGAAAAGTGTACTTGACTAATTTTACTATTTTAATGTTATTTATCTTAACACTCATCATCTTACTTTTTCCATCAGCTGCATTTTTTTCAAAATCATTTATTTTTTTCCTTTCTTCGTCAAAATTTTTGAAATGGTTAATTTAATAAGTTTATTTTCTTTAAATTATTACTTTGAAATGGTTAATTTAATAAGTTTTATATTTTTACTAAGTTCATAAAAAAATAAAGGGTTTTTAACAAATATTATTATTTTAATACATGAATATAATAGTAAATATATTTATTCCTCCATCTTATCTCTTCAAATTGAATAGAAAATGAGAGAAGAACAATAGAAATTGTATTTGTAACGAATAATATTACTATTTTTCCTTTATTTGTTTTAACACTTACCATAAATATATCATATTTATTTTATTTTCTTTAAATTATTAATTTGAAATGGTTCATTTAATAAGTTTTATATTTTGCTAAATTCATAAAAATATAAATGATTTTTAACAAATATTATTATTTTAATATAGAGGTATAATAGTAAATATATCACATATATTATAACTCTCCAATAATAAAAAAAAATTTTCTTTTCTATTTATATATTTTTTTTGCACATGATATACTTGATATCTGATATCTCGTATAACCCGATTAATCTAAATTTGATCTGGAAATGACTCCAAAGGGCGGTAAAAATATATTTTAAGAGTTTTAAAATAGTTATTATATATTCAGGGCTCAAACTTGAGATCTTTGATTAAATTTAAAGAATCTCATACCAACTCATCTACACCCTCTTAAGTTCCTTCCTCTCTACATTATTCTCATTTCATCCAAACATAAAAGAAGAAAATAAGGAAAAAATAACATGATTTTCTTTCACATTTTTCTCTCTATTTTTTCCCCTCCTTTTCCTTCCTTACTAAACATAGCATAAAAGAGAGCAAGGATCCTTCGCTTATGTGATTAAACAACAAAATTAGAGATGGAATTCCAACCGTGCCAAAAAAAAAAAAATGATCACTAAATTTTTAGTGATGAAATAATTTTTTTGTCCCTAAATTGATAACGGATAATTTTGTGACAGATTTGAATCCATCCCTAAATTGTGGACCTCAAATTGTGGCAAATCCATAACAAAGGATGAATTTTGGCATCCATGGCTAAATTCCAATTTTTTTAAAAAATACCATTTGGTGACGAATTAGATTGTCGCTATTTTGTCATAAATATTAAAATAATATTTTCTTTTATATTTACATTCATTTGTTATTTATAACTAATTTTAGTAATTTTCATATCCAAATATACTAAAATATTCCAAGGTTTATTTGATGTCTGATTTGAAATTAAAAAAATATCGCAAAAATGAAATATATAAATATAAATAAAAGGAATAATTACTATTACTCCATAAGGATAAATCATATTTACTAGTTAGTCCTTCCTTTTTTAAAAGTGAATTAAAACTCTCCGTCAAACTATTTCTCCCTCCATTTAAAAGAAATATTAATTAGCATAAAAAGACATATTTACACTCAATATTTTGTTCAATTTATGCATATATGCCACTATTAACTACTTTTCCTTTTCCTTTTTATTTTTATATTAGCAATTATTAAATCAAATGTCATTTTTCATGTATTCAATATAATTAATTAGTAAAATTAATATAAATATCTTAATCAGTATTTATGTAATATAATCAGTATAATAATTTTTATATTATCAAGGAAAAATTAAAAATTTGGTGTATTAACTTTTTAGTTTTTTCTATTTGAGTGTCTAATCTTTTTTATTTTTATTTTTTGAAATCAAGTGTTTGAACTTTATAAAAACATACAAATATAGTGTCTTCAATCAATTTGATGCTGACTGGATGCTCAGTCAGATCAAACGAGACTCATTTTTAATCAAGTTATTAACTATATCATTTACCACATATGTTGTATTATTTAAAGGATAAAATTATCTTTATTTAGTCACCCTTTATGTTTGCGACAGAAGTTAATGTTAAGGTTATTTTTGTCAATTCATAATATTTAATAAGGTAATAAGTATATTTTTATTCTTGAAATAATGTAATACATGTGATACATGATATGATTAATAATTGAGATAAAAGTGGATCCAGTTTTATTTAATTTAGAATTCAATCAATATCAAATCGGCTGAAGACACTATATTGATATATTTTTTTAAGATTTAGACACAAAAAAAAAAAAGTAAACACTCAAAAAAAAACTGAAAAGTTAAAATACCAAATTTGTAATTATTCCTATTATCAATAATTAGCATAAGGATGGGCTGACTCATGTGGCCATATATTTAAGCCTTCTATTGTTTTTTTTTTTAAAAAGCACTTCAACTTAATATTTTTGGCCTTTGCTTGCTTCCTGCTCGTTTTAGTTTATGTGTCTTTTTTTTTTTTTTTTTTCCATAGATTAAATGGTTAATTCCTAACAGTATAAGGGGAAAAAATAAGGGTAGGAGGTTTGATTTATGATATTTTTAACTGAATGTTCACACCTTTTAATATTTGGGTTGGACTACTCGTGAAAACATTTATATGTACTTTTTAAATTAAGATTGTGTTTTATATATTTGAATTAACAATAATATAGAAAACTTAGTATCAAATGAAATGCAAACTCTCAAAAAATGCAAACAAATAATTTTCAATTAGTGATAGCTACCATGTCTATGCCAAAAACCATAGCCACTGTAAAATTGAAAAAGCAAGCGCACTTTTCCAATAAGGCCATAAATAAAGTCAAAAATAAAAATTGGTAAATTTAAAAGAATCAAAACAACTAACGGAAATGGTAAAATGAAAATAATTATTAACAAATTACAAACACTTTAATTTTTTAGAATTTGAATCCTAAAACATAATAAATTAGCCTCTTTATATCACCAAATTCACCACCACCCATTCACAATATTTAGAAAGAAGAAATCAAATTCCAAAAATCAAATAATTTCACGTACAACTGTATATTTAGCCAAAGAAACAACAAGATCCTCATCATGTTGAAGACCTCAACTACCTTCTTCTCAGTAGTTATTGTCATCGTGGACATTCCAACCTTCCCTTTGTAATTCATTTAAAAAATAATTGCAATCCCACCTTTTAATCTAATCTGGTAGTGGAGTAGAGGAGGAGGAAGCAGAGGCAACAAGGAGAGGGGTGGAAAAGATAATGAGGAGGAGGAGGAGGAGGCAGGGAGGTGAGAAAGATAATGATGATGAATGGGAGGTAGAGGAAGAGGAGGCAGTGCAGTGAGAAAACGTTGGAAATAAAAGGGGTTAGTTGGAGTAGAAGGTTGAAAAATTCAAAAAATTATATATTTTGGAAAAATTACAATTTGGTGTATGAACTTTTTAGTTTTTTCCTATTTAAGTGTTTAAATTTTTTTTTTTGTAATCAAGTCTCTAAACTTTAGAAAAATATATCAATGTAGTATATCCGACAAATTTAATGTTGACCGAATATTCAGTCAAATCAAACGAAACTCACTATTATCCTAGTTATTAATTATATCATTTGCCACATGTGTTGCATTATTTTAAGGACAACATTACTTTTATTCAGTTACACATTATATCTACGACATAAGTTAATGTTGAGGTTTCATAATATTTAATAAAAGTAATAAGGGTATTGTTGACCTTAACAATAATCAATCTAATTTTTTGATCTTAACAAACTTAATTTTGAGTATTTAATTTGTTTGTTTAAGTGTGTGTAAGTTAGAAATCTATTAGAAGTTAAAATGAAGTATAAATATCTTGGGCTGATTTGACCTTTGAAATTCAAGAAGAATTTTTACATCCTTATAGCTTTATAATGAGAAAGTTATCTTTTTAAATTTGAAGTAGACATCTTGAGTTTTCTAAATTGGGCTTACTTGTCAAGATACGAGTTCATTTGGGTATGCAAATATTGAGTCGAAATCAATGTATACAGTAGTATGCCATTAGATTGCACAGTGCAGACGACGGGATTTAGCGCGCGTTCAAGATTTTAGCAACCGGGACACTGTTTGAGCACAAGGCTCTAGAGAACACACTAACCAATGTTACAAAGACATGGCGTGGAGATGAGGAGTCGCCACCCAGGGTAATAACTGGGACAAATCGAAAAGGTGGTACTCGATTCCCTAAAAGAAAGCTAGCACCACAACTAGGAGATTCTGTATACATAATACTAACTTCTTTCAGTCTTATGTTCATTTAGAATTACTTTATGAATTACTATCTTATCCTCTATTTACATGCAATTTCATATAAACCCAAAACAATAAACTCCAAGGCAAACTAGTCATGAAATATACAAGTAAATAATGCATTCAATAAATCATATAATCCCTAAGTCAGTCTAATATACATGGATTTTAAATAAATGAGCTAAAGTCTACATGTTTTAGATTATAAGTGAACCTAAAGACCTAATTCCTTTTGATTTTAATTAAATGAACCTAAGTCTACTAATTTTAATTCTAAAAATGGGTCTAATTCTACATGTTATGAAGGTATTAAAATTAGTGGGCCTAATTCTACATGTTTTAATTAAATAATGATCTTAAATCTACAAATTATGAAAAAATAAATTAAATTAAATGAGTTAAGTCTAAATTAATTAAATTAAATTAAGTGGGCATATGTCTAATTAACTAAATGGGCCTAAAGGTATTTCTAACCAAAAATCTAATTAATTATGGACCTAAAAATATATTTTAATTAATTAAACCTAATTAATTATTAAATGATATGGGCTAAAAGAATAATCTAAACTTAACTAAATAAATCAAGGCCTAAGTGGGCCTAAGGCCCAAAACACACAAAAATAATAAATAAACCCAAAAATAAATAAAAAATATAAAAAAATAATTAAAAAAGATCAAACAAATAATTATATTAATTCCTTACTAAAATCCTAATTTTTATTAACATGCAACTTAAATTAATCTACTTCCTCCATTGGTTTTAAATGATTACCAAATTGAAACCTAATTTTACTAACCAATTTAATAAAAAATCATGCAACCACATACATAATTTTATTATTATTCCCACTATTGGGGATGTTACATTTATTCCTAAAACAATTAATAAAAAAATAAAAATAAAGAATAAAATAAAAATAAAGACAATAAAAATAAAACCCTAAAAACTAAGTCTCTATGAGGTTTTATCCATAGTCTTCTGTGGATTTCATCTTCCTCATATAATCACTATGTGTTTTCCTTCACAATCATCATAAAAAATAAAAATAATTAATGAATAAATTATGATAAAATAAATAGAATAATAAAATAAAAAATAATTAAACAAATAAATAAATAAATAAAAGAATAAGAAGAATATGATATGCTTATGGATGATCAGAGTACTCCTCAGATTTGTGATTCACCGTTTTTTACAAGTCTTCGAATCTTTTTTTCAAAAAATCCTTCATGAGTCTTTGAATTAATTGATGAATTAAAAGAATTTTTGATTAAAAAAATCAATTTTCTTTCTCTCCTTTTCTTTTTTTCTATACCTCTCTCTTCTTTTTTCTTTTTTTTTTCTCCTCTTCTCTTTTCCTGCACTCCCCCTCTCTTTTATAGTAGAACCAGGTGGTCTAACCCCAATCCTAATGTGATTCTAATTCCTAAAGTGTATTAAAAAATTTTAAACCAATTAGGAATGAATTAATTAGGAAGTTTGAACCAATTTAGATTGAATTAATTAGGAAATTTAAACCAATTAAAACACTAAATTGGAAGCAATTTAGAAATAGGAAAACTGAAAAATTCAATTCCGACAGGGATTGTGTAATTCCGATCGGAATTACATAATTCCGATTGGAATTATGGAATTTCGACGTGCTTTTTTTTTTTACATTTAATTACAAAAAGGCCCCCAAAAAAATTTAAATTTTGCAATTAGGTCCTAAAAGAACTTTACAATTTAGTCTCTAAAAACATTAAATCCTTCATTTAAAAGCCCTTAGAATTTTTTAAGGATTAAGTTTTGAAGAAATTTTCATCACTGGAGTCCTTTGTTACATCCATAACATATCATCCCGAAATTAGGTATCTACACACAGTTCTTAGTATTTTGGACATATCTTGAGCTACAGAAGCCCAATTGAGGTGATTCAAAATGATATATAAAGATAAATCAAATGTCTACAATTTTTGTAAAGAAAGTGTGGATAAATTTGAACGTCTCTAGTAGCCAATCATGGCTTCAATCTGTATACAGCAGTCTGACAACATTACTTTCACTAAATTAAAATTATAAATGTTGGATTCAAAATATAGATGTTGGACACATTATTTGCAACTCCAATAGTTATATTTTTGAGTGTTTATCTATATAAACACCTCTAGAGTTGAATGGAAGTAAAGACATTTTTGTTTACTATCATTCTCTATCTTAACATTCATTAAAGTTCTTAAATTCTCAAATATTCACTCTTTATTTATAAATTTTGTAAGAGTTGGTTGTGTGTTAGAATTAAAAATTCTCTTCATCTTAAATCTTAGGATAGCTTGGTTACACGTTGTCCATTGAAATACTTGGGGTTTGGTTTTTTTAGTGAGCTTTGAAAACTCATGTTATAAGGTTGTAAGAGTGAGCCATAAAACTCTTGTGTAATCTTAATCTTATGAATAAGATTATGAATGATTGAAAATACTAACTTGGGGATAAGTTAGGTGGAGATGTAAGATTATTGTTGAATTCAAACTCCTTAAATCATTGAATTCTTCATTCTTCCTTCTCAACATTCTTTCAATTCTTGCAAAGAATTATATTTAATTCCTATTTTTATTTAGTAGCCCTATTCACCCCTCTAGGGCTTTTTCAATGGGTATCAAAGCTTAAATTCTAGGAACTTCATTGCTAGAATTTTCATGGGGAGTGAATCATAAAATATTTCTTCACTTAGACCATTCTTCGATGATAGTGACTATCCTCATTGGAAGTTTAAAATAGAGCTAGACCTTGATTGTGATTCCATTAAAACTTTAGGATATTATCCTAAAAGGTTGGGAACCACCTACAACTACCATTGATGGTGTGGTAACTACTTTAGCAAGGAGTCAATGGAATAATGAGCAAAAGGAAGAAAATCATAAAAATAAAAAGGCAATGATTATTCTAGTCTCTTCTATGACAAGGGAAAAAGGAGGCAATCTTCAATATTGCATGTCGACCAAGGAAATGTGAAAGACCTTATAAAATCATTATGAAGGCAACGTGTAAGTTAAAATCAAGAAGGTTCAACTTCATATGTATGAATATGAACTTTTCAACATGAAGCTTCATGAGTCAATCACGACGATGACAAATTGACTTAACGCTCTTATCATGACCCTTAAGAAACTTAGGAAGCATTTCTCTAAGGAAGAAGTAAATAACAAGATTCTAAAAATCCTACCTAAAAGGTTACTTTAATTGAGGAAGCTCAAGATCTTTTAACTCTCTCTACCGATATGCTTATCGAAAAACTCTTAACACATGAGCTAACAATTAAGTGAAGAGGTGAAGAGAAAGAAGAAAAGGAAGAGAAGAAGAAGAGAATTGCCTTGAAAGCTTTATAAAATGATAGTGAAGAAGAAAATGTTAAAGGTTATAATGATGAAGATGATAAAATTTCCATACTCACTAAAAACTTCAAGAAGTTCTTGAAAAAGAAACATTCATCAAGAACAAGAGAGACTTCAATAATAAGTATGAAGGAGAAGATAAAAAGAAAATCAAAGATGTTATTTGCTATGAATGTAAGAAACCAGGTCATATCTAAAGTGAGTGTCCCAAACTCAAAAACAAGAGCAAAGGAACAAAAGAGAAAATGAGGGCTTATAAGGTAACTTGGGATGACTCCTTCGAAAAGGAAATGGAAAAGGAACAACAAGAGGTGGCTGACCTTTATTTCATGGCTCTTGAAAGTGAAAAAAGGTACTATTTATGTCTAATTCTACCTGTGATGATAATTAATATGATGATGATATCGAAAGCTCTATGGTAAGGAAACTTTTGCTTAAATGCAAAAACTTATTATCTAAGAAGAAACATTATAACATGAGTTATCTAGCCTAACCAAGGAATTTGAATATTTGAAAAATGAATTTTCTAATCTAGTTAAATCAAATGATAAATTGTTTAATGATTTGAAAACTTCAAATTCCTTGGAATATCAACTTAAGAAAGTAAATGATGAAAATCAACAGCTTTCTAAGGAAGTCTTAAATTTGAAAAATTCCATTGAGAAACTCATGAAGGGAAAAAAATATTTGAATAATATTCTTGACTCTCAAATAATCCATGGAGATATACATGGAATTGGATATACCAATGGAATATCTTCCTCATCATCATCATATATTAATTTTGTTAAAGCCTTAAATAATTTTGCTTCTTCTACCTCAAAACAAAATGAGACTTAAGCTTTCAAAGCTAAAAGATCTCATGTGTCAGAAAGTCTTATAAGACTCAACCATATATGACACAAAAAGGTAAGCATCATGCTAGGAAAACATAACCTAAACATGCTTTCATATACACTAGACACAACACTCATAAGCATATTACATAACATAATGCACCTAGACATATTACACAAACCTATCAAAATACACATTGTCATTGCCAATGCATGTCTCACACTATGACTCAAAAGAACTTTAGGAGACACACACCATAACATCGATAAAGACATGCTTCACAAATTAAAAATGCATATCCTTTGAGGAGAAATAAGGTTACAAATATTGAATGCTCATATTGCATAATCCGAGGACATACCAATAATGTGTGCTTCTATAGAAGACTGCACATGAACTGCTTCCTATGGACTATTTTAAAACTAACCAACCTAGACTAAAAAAGGTTTAGGCTTAAAAGAATGCTTAAATTGTCTTGTATAGGTGTACGTGAAGTCCATAAGATCAAAAAGCAAATGGTATCTTGATAGTGGATGCTCAAGGCACATGACAAGAGATAAGGAGAAATTCAACAAGCTTGATACTAAGGATGGAGGACACATTACTTTCAGGGACAATGCAAAAGGAAAGATTATTGGCATTAGAGAAATTGGTAATCCTCAATCCTTAACTATACACTATATGTTGCTTGTTAATGGTCTTAAATATAACTTGCTTAGTATAAGTCAATTATATAATATGGGAAATAAGGTCACTTTTTATCCTAAGAATTGCTTTGTTAGTAGTATTTATAAAGATAAAATAATTTTTAGTGATGAAAGAATTGATAATGTTTATGTTATTGATTTGAATAAGATTAATAACAAAGATATTAAATGCTTAATGTCAATATCCCATGACACATGGACATGGCATCAAAGGTTAGGACATGCAAATTTTAGGTTATTGAATGATTTTTATAAACATGAACTTGTGATTGGTTTACCTAAGCTTGAATTCACTAAGAATAAACCTTGTGATTCTTGCCATAAGGGAAAACAATCTAAGTCTTCATTTAAGCTAAAAAAATGTAGTGTCCACTTGTAGGCCACTTGAACTTATACATATGGATTCATTTGGACCAACTAGAGTTACTAGTCTCGGTGGTATGCACTATGCATATGTATTGGTTGATGATTACTCTAGATTTACTTGAGTATATTTCCATGCTCATAAGAATGATGCATTTAAAGCTTTTAAAAAGTTTACAAAAAGAGTTTAAAAAGAAAAAGGTTTTTGTATTTCTTCTTTTAGAAGTGATTATGGAACAGAGTTTGAAAATGAATTTTTCAAAACCTTTTGTGATGAAAATGGTATTTCACATACATCCTCTTCTTTTAGAACTCCTCAATAAAATTGGGTAGTTGAAAGAAAAAATAGAACTCTTCTAGAAATGGCTAGAACAATGCTTCATAAGTATAATTTACCTCTATACTTTTGGGCGAAAGCCATTAACACATCTTGCTACATTTCAAATAGAATTTTCAAAAGAACATTTTTGAATAAAATTTCTTATGAGCAATGGAACGATAAAAAACCCAAAATCTCAAATATAAAAGTATTTGGATAAGTGCTTTATATTAAACACCAAGGATAATCTTGAAAAAATTGATTCTAAAGCTGATGAAGGAATTTTCCTAGGCTATTCTATTTTTAATAAAGCATATAGAGTTTTTAATAAGAGAACTCTAGTAGTTGAAAAGTCAATGCATGTTATATTTGATGAATCAAACTCACTTGATCCTAGAAAGGATATTTGTAGTGTTGATGATCTTATATATAATGATGAGATTGTGAAAACTCAAGAAGAAAATGCTAGTAAGTCTTTGGAACTTGAAGGTCCAAATAATGAGGAAACGTCTTAACCTACCGTGAAAGATGAACTTCCAAAGGATTATAAATTCAAGAAAGCTCATCCTTAAGACCTCATTATATGTGACACTACAAAAGGAGTAACTACAAGATCTCAATTAAATTTTATTATTAATTTAGCCTTCATTTCTCAAATTAAATAAAAAAATATTGATGATTCTTTGTGTGATGAATTTTGGGTCCTTACTATACAAGAAGAGTTAAAATCAATTTGAGAGAAATAAGGTTTGGACCTTGGTTCCTATACCAAAACACCATCCTATTACAGGTGTCAAATAGGTGTTTAGAAATAAAATGAATGAACAAGGTGTCATAACTAGGGATAAAGCTAGACCAGTAGCTAAAGGTTATAATCAAGAGAAAGACATTAATTATGATGAAACCTATGCCCTTGTTGCAAGGTTAGAAGTTATTAGAATGCTACTTGCATTTACATCATTCATGGATTTCAAACTTTATCAAATGGATGTTAAAAGTGTATTTTTAAATGGTTTTATTGAAGAAGGGGTGTATGTTGAACAACCTCCAGGTTTTAAAAGCTTTTACTTTCCAAATCATGTATTTAAACTTTTTAAAGCATTATATGGATTGAAACAAGCTCCTAGAGCTTGGTATGAAAGATTGAGCAACTTCTTGTTAGAGAAATGTTTTTTTAAAGGAAAAGTTAATACAACTCTTTTTATAAAGAAATCTAACCATGATTTATTAATTGTTCAAATATATGTTGATGACATTATATTCGGTGCTACTAACCATTTTTTATGTGAGGAATTCTTTAATTTAATATAAGGAGAATTTGATATGAGTATGATGGGTGATTTCAAATTCTTTCTTGGACTACAAATCAAGCAATGCAAAAATGAGATTTTTATTAATTAAACCAAGTATGCAAGATACATTCTTAAGAAGCTTGGCATGGATAGATCTAAGATAAGTAAAACTCCAATGAGCACCACAACCAAACTTAACAAAGATAAGAATGGCAAACCAGTTAATAAAAAGTGATTTAGAGGTATGATAAGATCTCTTATTTATTTAACTGCTAGTAGACCTAATATTATATTTGATACTTGCTTGTGTGCTAGATTTCAATCAAGTCCTAGAGAGTCTCATTTCAAATATCTTTGTGGTACAATGCATTTAGGACTTTGGTATCCTAGGAGTTCATCCTTTGACTTGATTAGTTATTCTGATGCAGACTTTACCGGTAGTTTACTTAATAGAAAAAGCACTTCCGAAACTTATAAATTTTTAGGACAATGTTTAGTTTCTTGGTTTAACAAGAAATAAGTTTTGGTTGCCTTGTCCACTACTGAAGCTGAATATATTGCAACAAGTCTTTGTTGTTCATAAGTTTTATGGCAAAACAATAGTTGTTAGACTATAGTGTAAAACTTGATCACATTCCAATCAAATGTGACAATACAAGTGCTATCAACCTTGGAAAAAATCCCATTCAACATTCTAGAACTAATTATATAGACATTAGACATCATTTTTTATGTGATCATGTTCAAATTGGTGATATCTCACTTGAATTTATTAATACAAATAATCAACTTACAGATATTTTCACTAAACCTCTCAATGAAGAGAGATTGAATTTCATTAAGTATGAACTTGACATGATTGATGGTTCTAGTTTATCTTAATTTTATGTTTAATTAATTGTTGAACTATTTTCATGTGAAATCATGTTATGCTTATTGATTACTTTGATTAATAAATGTTTTGATTTTAATCTTAATTTTTTTATGGTCGTCAATTCATATTTGGTTTATCTTTTTAAATTTCCTTTTGCATTTTGTCAATGGTGGAGAAATAATTTGAGTTTGCATCTGTACATAGTTAATTTTTTTTAAACATGTGTACTTAGTTTTTTTTTTTTAAAATTTTAAAACTCTCTTAAAAAATGTGTTTATATTAGTGACACATTATATTTTTTTTTGGTTTAGGGGGAGAAGTATTTTTAAAATTTTTTCATGCATATTAATATTAAGTTTCTATGATCAGCTATCAATAAAGGACCTATCCTTTTTCGTATAGGTCCTCCTGAAGATCTCTCAAGCCATGACTCTTGATCTAACTCCTAAGTCTAAAAATTAAAAGTTCCATGACAATAATTGATAATATAAATTGGGAATTAAATTAACATAAAAAGCATAAAACATTATTAAATTAAATTATCAACACTCTAAGGTGGTCGACTATGCTACGGGAGCCATTGGTATGCTTCGTGACATTGATGTTTGGACTTTTGGTCTCACTTCAATGGTTGGTTTTGTCCTTAGGAGACTTTTTTTCCCACTTGGGCATCTGCCAGTGGGCCTACCATTTATCTCATATATCTTATCTAATATTGTCTAGTTTGAGCCTTATAGATGGTAGATTCCTTCGCATCTCCTCGGACTCAAACCAATAATATGCCTTTTGCAAAAAGTAAATTATTAATTGCATTAAGATATATTAAATATAATTACATATATATATATAGGATCGGCATTTAATGTCAATCGACACTGGTGCAATGTCGATCGAAATTGGTGTAATGCTGGTCATCATTCTATAATGTCGATTAACATTATACAATGTCGATCAACATTATACAATGCTGATGCGTTAAAAGTCCTTTTTTTTATTTTTTACCTATTTTCTTAATTTTTTCATCAATTTTTCAGTGTTTTGATTGGTTAAAAAGTTAATTTTATTATTATTATTATCAGTAAAATTTTTTAACTTGTTCAAAATGTGTAAGGAGCTTTCAAAATCAAAATTTGTTATTGGTCTGTTTTAAAGAGATAGTCTATTCCTGCAATTGAGGAAGTCCGTACGCAGGTAGACTCTGCTTTAAAAAGCAAAGAGTTTATGTGTGTACAGGGATGAACAAAAAGGGGATGAAAAAAACTAAAGAGAAAAAACCCTAAGCGGCAAAAGAAGACCAGAGAGAACAGCGTAAAAAAAACCTAACTGCTAAAAAAAAAAACCCTAAAATCCAAACGCTATTGAGAACGCCCCATACACCATAAAATTTGATTTCTTTTATTCTTTTAAAGCCTTAGTTTTCTTGATACAGTTCATTTTAACGAGGGTGATTCGTTTTTCTTTTTAGTTCCAGACCAGAATCAATAATAATTCAATTTCAACGGTGAAAATCCTAGTCTGAGGGGATAAAATAAGCATTTGCACAGCACTCCATTTTCTCTTTCCCTTCTCTCTTTTATTTCATAATCTTTTTTATTGATATTTTGTTATTTGATTCAGTTATACTAATCTTTTTGTTTATGTATTTTTTTTAATTTTGATGTCCAAATGTGGACTAAGGAGGATGCTGCCTGTGTTTAGACGGACAGAAGGTTTATGAAATGCCATGGAAGAACCTATGTTATTTTCCAGTAGAACTTAGGATTTTTATCTTTATTTTGCATTTTGGTATCCTGTGTAGTTATTTAATTCATGGGTGTATAATTAATTAATTTTAATTTTTGTATGTAGTATGTAATAGCCCAAGTAGTGGGAATAATGAAAGATTTAATTTTCTATGTTTAAAATCAATTGGCAATTAGGTTCAATTAGGTAAAAATCAATTTAAATCGATGGTGGTAGTAGCTTAATTTAGGGTTTGCATGTAATTGATTTAGGGTTTCTAGAAAATCGCTAAAATGTTTGTTTGATCCTTTTTTATGTTTTATTTGTTTTAGGTTGTGTTTTTGGGTTTTTATATTATTTTGGGCCCCAAGCCCATGCTTAGGTCTAACTCACTTTAAATAGGCTTAAAAATGGTTTAGGGCTTTAAATAATTAAAATCAATTTAGGCCCATTAGGTTAATTAGATTTTAGGCTCACTTAACTAATTAAAACTTGTTTAGACTTAGCTCAACCCACATAATTTCATTTCTTTTAAAATAAATAGACCTAAGCCCATTTTTTATTTTAAATAAAACCAAGTTAGCTTAGGCCCACTAATTTAACTTTCCTTTAAATTTGAATAGACTTAAGCCCATTCCTTAGACAAACTAAAATAAATAGATCTAGGCTCATTAATTAATAAAAAATGTAGGCCCACCTTTAGTCCATTTCTCATTTGTAAATAAAATGTAAATCTAGTTAACTTTTTAATAAAATTAACATAGTTTAGACTTGGGGACAATGCAATCTTAAGTGCATTTTTTATGTGTAATTTTATTGACTAGATGCCTAGGGTTAGATGGATGTCAAATAGGGTTTAAATAAAATTGCATGTAATTAGAGGATGAAATAATCATTTATAAAATTATTTTAAATGAACACGAGACTAAGAAAAGTAAGTATTCCGTTCCCAGAATCTCCTAGTTATGGTGCTAACTTTCTTTTAGAGAATCGAGGACCACCAATTGAATTGTCCCAATTATTACCCTAGGTGGTGACTCCTCTTCTCCACACTATGAATTTGTGGCATAATAGTGTGTTCCCTAAGGCCCTGAGCCTAAATAGTGTTGCGATTGGTAAAATCTTGGATGCATGCTAAACCCCACCGTTTACAGTGGCAACTCCACTGGGGATAAGAGATGTTGATTTTACTTGTGTGCTTTAGAATTATTTTATCGATTATTATTTCATTCTTGCATTCATTTTGCATGTCCCTACTAAACTAATGTCATTGGTTTATGATTCCATAATTCCACTAGC
The DNA here is from genome assembly GCA_947683625.1 of Mallotus nudiflorus. Taxonomy (NCBI): domain Eukaryota; kingdom Viridiplantae; phylum Streptophyta; class Magnoliopsida; order Malpighiales; family Euphorbiaceae; genus Mallotus; species Mallotus nudiflorus. The sequence continues at coordinate 251,262 of CANTUR010000067.1, forward strand.
TTCATGGAGTTGTAGATTGGCTAACCATCACTCTTAGCCTTAACTCAATTCAAGAGAGATTACCGGGCTCATTTGACCAGAATCTGTAACCCAAGTCCTTAAAGGGGGTAATCTTCTCTCAAGTTAGTAAAGGATGTTGGGCCCCTCTGACCTTGGCCTATAACTTAAAGTCCATAATGGATAGCATCTTGCTAAGGGAACCTTAACTTTTTATCGGGCCTTAACCATATATAATGGCCTAGTTACTTCCCCTAGGATTTTTACACAAAGTGCTTGTTTATTTGAATTTCCATGAGGTATTTCTATTTATAAAAGCCCAAGCCTATACCTTTGAAGCTCATTCAGACTAATAAGGATTAGGCTAGACCTTTATATATAAAAATGCAACTTCTGTGCTTTTATCTTTTAAAAGAGATTTGGCATGCATGTCGACTCTTAATATCCCATATTGATATGAAGGCCAAGACCAAAAATCCTAGGAAAAGAGACTCGCCATTGAATACGTGTGTGGGAGAAATAAGGTTGGAAGGTTTACCTGTATGATGGCCTATTGATTGCTTCTTGATACTTGCTACATGCTTGCTTGGTACTTGTTGCATAGCACGTGCATCATGCATACATGCATACATATAGTCCATGCATCATACTAACACCTTATTTTATAGCCATTATAGATTCATTTAGGTCTTCTTTTGTTTGGGGGTGAAAAGGTGGCAGATTAATCAGAACAGATCTAAGCCCTAAGTCAATAGCTTAAGAGATCCTTCAAGGACTAGAGAAGAGTCCAATCAACCCATTGTACCTAGAAGTTGAACCAACTCAGACTGAATAGACTGAAATGGAACAACAACCAGAGATGTGGACCTCAGAGGACATTAAGGGAGCTTTGATGGATGACATGAGAGCTATGATGCAAGATGAACTGAGACAGGCTTTGGTCGGACTAGTGCAACCTGTTATTGAACAACCACCTGTTACTACTATTGAACAACCACCTACTGCTACTGTTGAACAACCACTTGCTGCTACTATTGAACAACCACTTGCTGTTACTGTTGAAAAATCACCTGATGCTACTGTTGAACAACCATTTGCTGCTACTGTTGAACAACCACCTACTGTAGCTCCTCCACTTCTTGCTAATAATGCTGAGGGGCAACCTGTTGCTAGAAATGTACCTACTACTGATGTGAGACTGGAAGACGTTGAAAACTATATAGTAGAAAAGGCAAAGAGAGAGTCACTTGAATTGGTCCATGATCATGAGTCCAAGCAGATGCAAGCACTGACTCAGAAAATGTCCAAGATGGAAGAGCTGATTAGAGGATAAGGAATGGGGTATTCTTTTGACTTTGATGACATGTTGCAAATGGAGCGAGATAAGCTGCCTGAAAAATTCAAAATGCCTCAGCTATAGATGTTTGATGGGAGAGGACATCCAAGGATTCATTTAAGTCAATAAACCACAACCATGAGCACTACTAAAGCACCATTGTCAGTAGTTGTTATGCTGTTTTTACTGTTACTAGAAGGAATGGTTGTAAACTGGTACTATGGGTTAGGAAAGTCTGTTAGGGTTGATTAGAAGGAACTATGTACTGCATTCTTGAAACAATATGATTATAACACTTAATTGGAAGTGTCTATTAGGGATCTGGAGTTGACTAAGCAAAAACTAAATGAGTCCTTCTTTAATTTTCTGCCTAGATTCATGAATAAGGTAGGACTGATGAAAAATAAACTAGCTGAAAAGGATCGAGTTAGGATGATTGTTCATTATGTATCACCTAATTTGGTCAAAAGACTGCAAATGATGAACCCAAAGACTTTTATAGATCTATATGATGATGGTATGCAAGCTAAAGAGATTGAGAATGAAAAAAGAAGAGTTCTAGAGGCACAACAACTTGAAATTACTTAATTGGGGGCACACAATAGGGAAGTACTAGCTGAGTTGTGGAGGTGTGTGCAGTTCAGTAACCTCGAAGGTTCTTCAACTTCAACCAACCACTCTCCAAAGTCCTAGAGAGACTAATCCAAAAAGGCCTACTCTGAACCTTGACCTTTTCTAAGCCCCCAAACCCAAATATCCCTGGTTTTGACCCTAACAGTTACTATATATTCCACCAAGCTACTGGCCATCCCACAGATAATTGTATCTGCCTAAAACATGAGATCCAAAACCTGATAGACTCCGATAAAATCACCAACCCTGAAAAATCCAACTCTAACCCAAACACTAGAAACAACCCTTTCCTAAACTACCGAAATGTTCCATCACTAACCACCATGATGATCAACTCAGGAGTTAGAGAAAAAGAAGTGCTAAGCTCCTTTAAGGACCTTAACCCTATACCCAATGGAGAACCTTTTGAATAGCCAGAGAGGAGTGGAAGATTTACTAAGCCAACCCTTAAGCAAGTTTAATTACAAAGTATTCTATTCAAAACCACCCTCCACTGATATCCCTATTGAATCAATTGAGCCTTCAGGTTGGGGAGATGAGTTTGGTGATAAACCAGTACAAGAAGAGCCTAAAATTCTTGAGCAATCGCCAAGAGGAGTTGAAGGTCTTTTGGGACAACCTTTGGGCAAGTTCGATTACAGAGTATTCTATTCTAAGCTCACTTCCGTTGACATCCCCATTGAATTGATCTTGCCTACAGGGTGGGATGATGAATTTGAGAATAACCCTTTAGCTCCTGAACAGTCTTAAGAAGGAGTTGAAGATTTGCTTAATCAACACTTAAGCAAGCTCAATATGGGAGATCTGAAAGGGAAGGAAACATGTACAATGGAAGTGTGGAAGGATAGGAAAATAGATCAAATCATTGGAGTTATTGACATCTGGTATGACTCTGATGAGGAAAGCCCATGCAGTTTTAATGTCTGGAGTGATGATCCTGAAATGAATCATATCACTAGAAGTGGGAAGAATTATAAAGCAGCAGAAAAGAAAACAGAAAGAGTAATAGAAAGAGAAGAAATAAAGGATGCAGAGATTAAAAAAGAATAGAAATAGGATCTAATTTTGGAACAACTGAAGAAGGCTAAGGCAAATGTCAGCATTTGGGAATTACTGATACATTCAAGTAGCCAGAGAAGAGCTCTTGTCAAAGCTTTATCGAACATGAATATTGAAACAGTCGCTACTCCAGAGGCTATGGTAGCAAAGATTACAGAGAAGAAACATGGGCTGATAACATTCTTAGATGATGACTTGCCCCTAGAAGGAAGAAATCATAACAAGGCATTATTTATCCCAACCGAGGTAAGGGGAAAGAGAACCAATTTTGCTATGGTCGATGATGGTTCTGCTATTAATATGTGTCCTTTGAAAATCTTGCCTAACTTAGGTTTGAAAGCTAAAGACTTAATAGATTCAAACCTCATAATTAGAGCCTATGATGACAACACTAGGAATGTGGAGGGAATATTCTAAGCTCTGGTTAAGACAGGACCTATCGAATCAACCATTAAGTTTACTATGTTGGACATTCCAATCACTTATGCCTTATTGTTGGGATGGCCATGGTTCCATGCCTTAGGAGGGGTACCCTCATATGTACATCAAAAGATAAAATTCCCTTATGAAGGAGAAGTTATGAGCATAAAAGCTGGGACCAATGCTGCTGTGGCATCCATATTGGATAAGCAAAAATAAGTGTGTGCACCCCCTAGTTTCCAGATTGTTGGGATATTTAATGGGACTGAAATGGATCCGAGAGTAGCAAAAATGATGGAGAACATAAATTATCAGCTTGGACGAGGACTGGGGAAGAATAAACAAGGAAGTCTAGAACTCCTAAAATTCAAAACTCAAGATGACACAATAGGATTGGGTTTTATAGGGGAAGCAAAGCCAAAAGGTAGAATGGCAAGGAAGAGAAGAGGAAGTTTTTTTTCAAAAGTTGGTCCTTTGAGTCAGAACTTCATCAAGTCAGGGGAAGGCAAATATTATCTAGGAGCCAAGGAATCAATTAGTGTTACTGGAGCAAAAGTTCCTGGGTTTAAGATTTTCAAAAAGCAGATTGTGGAGAATTTAATAAAGGACAACAAAGAGGAAGTGATGAAGCTAGCAGTTGAGAGGATGGGTAGTACTGCTATTAAAGAGTTGTTATGTCAACCACCTCAAGGACAACCACTATGAGACTCAACATCGCTAGCATTTAGAATAGGAAATAAAATTTCTCATTGAATAAAATTTTAGTTTCTAGTGATCGATGATATAAATTCTGACCATGCTTACTTATATAATGTACATCTTAATGGTACTGTGCATTATGATTGCATCTTTATGTTTGACATAAATTCAATTCAACTAGATTCCTTCAGCATGGGCACAAATGCAAATTCAAAGAACATACATATATCTCATGATGTAACTTCTGAAGATAGGAAATATGAGAAAAAAATTAAAAAATAAAAAAAAGAAAGAACAAAGAGAGAATAAAAAAGAGAAAAAAGAACAGTAAGGTAAAAATTAGAGAGGAAAATTCATGACTTATTGATAATAGGAGTTATATCATGTAATGTAATGAATGTTCTCATTTTTCCCCTAATGAATGATTAAAATTGAATTTTAAATTTTTGTTCAAACATCGCATATTAGTCTTTATCATACCGCATAAGTATCTGAATGGAAAAACAATACATGATGAAAGCTAAATCAGAGCTATGAGATCACTATTTTAGTTACGTTTTATTTTTGCCACCTCTTTTGTAATTTTCCTTATAATCCTAGCATCCCCTTATACCTTAAGAATTCAGGTGGCTCAGTAACTTGCTTTTCAATCCATACATTTTAACTGTCATCAATTATTGCATCAGCATCAAGCCTTATATTCTGCTCAAGAGTTTTTCAAAGTGCAAGTCCAGTTGATTTCATCATCCAGATTTCACGTTAATCAGTTCGCCCACTCCTATGCATCTTTAATACATGAGTGTGCAACTAATAGGGTTAGTAAGACAAAGGGCCAACAACAATAATGACCATATTGAGTCTCTTGTGCACATGAAGAAAGTGATTGCTAGGATAAATTCAAAATGAAGCTGGGGGTAAATTGTAACTCCGGGACAAGTTAGGGGAAAAATGGTAAATACAACAGTAGAACTTCAAAGTTAGTGAAAATGATCTCAAGGCAGAAAGGAGTATACTACAAGCATACAGATATAATAGTTATCATACAACATAAGCAATAACAAAAAGAAAAGTTTAATAGTGCATCAGTCAATCATGAGCTCCAGTGTAAAGCCATGAACCCCACTCGCTGGCCTAGTTATTTATCCAATAAACTATATCAAAAGCTCAAACATCAGAAGTACCAACAATGAAGCATCACGTGCTTGAACCTATAAGCTGTTGATGAGGCACCTTGTTCTCACACTCCAAGCTACGAACATAGCTTTGCTCCAAACAGAAGACCTATTAGGATCATGCATGTTATGCATAACATGCATACATTTATTGTGAAATACCTTCTTTGCATAATAAAGTCTTTGAGCCTAGTCAAGATTGTCCAAACACTTTGCTACTAACATTTAAGATTAGTGTTGTAAAAGTGCAGGAATGTAGTCAGAGTATTCATAGGTAAAGCATTTGAAGGAATGAAAATAAAAGGAGTGACATTACCAAGAAGCATCATCCTAGTGACCTTAAGAGGCTGGATAAGACTTTCAAGCTCCTCAAACTTAGTATCCATCTTTATAGTCTCATTGGGAGCATTATTTAGAATATCTCTCCACAACAGTTACACCATTGTAGGGTGTGAGATATGGTAATGAGAAGGTCCAACATGTCAGCAATACATGCGCTCGGCCCTAAAAAGGGAAGAATGCACTCAAAACTTAAGACGAATGCACTTTGAAGACTTCTTTGATGGTGAAATAAAAACCTCTAACTCCCAAATCTTTTCTTTTATAGGAAAATTAAGAAGAGGAATGAGGCCCTTTACCAAAGCATCAATAGAATAGCAGAAAGAAAAATTCAGCCTAAAGCCATAACCTCAATGGCAGAATATCATGACCTTGTGATTCAAGACATCATCACCACAATCAAAACGGGAGAATGCAGAAGAATAACATTGCATTTTGAAAAAATTTCTTCACTTACAAATAAACCATACTAACTTTTGGTATTTTGTGCATGGAAAATAAAAGAGAATGAAGAAGAGGAAAGGAATCGATACATCAATAAGAATGACTAGGATAGCAAATGCCAGTCACTCGTCAAAATCTTACTATGTGTGACAAACAACCTTACAAATGGCAAAGGGAAGTAGTATAACTATTTATTTTGATTCTATAGTAAAGTACAAAGAAAATTTATAAAAATGAGAGTAAATTCATCCACTTCATGATATCATGTGCGAAAAACTTATCTCATGACCTTTGATTTTAGTGGCTTTCTTTTATTAGCCTCGCAGAATTCAGTTGTCTTATTGATAGTTCTATACTGAGAGTTTTTAAAACTCTAATCAATCTAATGCTTACTTTACACCCAAACTAGGGGAAGAATATGTAAAGACAAAATCTATGGACTTATAGTATAAATTGGTTGAATTTCAAAGTGTCATTTTAGTCTTTTGAATAATAAATGTGCATATAATCTACTATAATGCTCAGAAATGAGTACGAGTACAAATCCCTCAACAGTGTCCACGCTAAGTAATACAAGAAAGGGGGAACACTAAGAGGAGAATCAGAATAAGAGCAAGCATAATGTACTCCAATGCCCAGAAATGAGCAAGAGTATCAATGTGAACCTCTGGCGGTATCCACGCTGAGTAATATAAGAAAGGTGGGGAAACACTAAAAGACGACCCTTGTTAAAAACAACTTGCTCTATTTACTCCAATGCTCTGTAAGAGCATGAGTATCCAAAGGACCTTTCTAACAGTATTCATGCTGAGTAATATGAGAAAGGTGGGGGAATACTTGGATAAGGAAGAAAAACATAAAAATAATTCAAAGACTATTTTGATACTCCGAATTCAATCTTTTTTATGCTCAATTTCCATATGTTTTGTTTAGCAAATTCTCCTTAAAATTAGGTGTGGAAGTAAGCTCTTCACTTGGTAAATGCTATACTCTCAGCATAAGGTGGTTAACTATGCCTCTGACCTTTGTAAATGGCAAATAAATGATAGTCGTGAAAATAAAAATAGTAAGATTCATTAAGTACATGCTATCTCAAATCAAAGGATGATTTTTCTCATAAATTTTGAACATTATAATATACTTTTATACATTATCATTGTTGAAACTAACTTCAACAAGTCTGCAGGAATTGTAAATCTAGAAGGAAGTGCATCCAACTTGTAGAGTTGGTTAACACAGTAGAATTAAATTTAGTCAACAGAGAAATTCTAATCAGTTAACACAGTAAAATTCAAAGTCAATCAGCAAAAATACTAATCAGTCAACACACAGAATTCAAAGCATTCGACTCAAATAACCAAAGATAAAAATTAATAAATAGTTATGGACTGTAGCATCATTAAAGGTGAGCAATGAAAGGGTTGCAGTCAATTTGCAAGAAATTATGGATTGTAGCTAATCGCGAGCAGTTATGGACTGCAACATCATCAGTGAGCAATGAAAGGGTTGTAGCTAATCACGAGCAGTTATGGACTACAACATCATTAATGAGCAACTGAAGGGTTGCAGCTAATTGCGAGCAATTATGGATTGTAGCATAATCGCATAGATCAATTAACACTATGCGACTAAATATAGTGTATTTCAATTTAGGCTATATGACCGGGTATAGTTGACTTTGTACGACCAAGTACAATGCACTTCCTTCATTATAATCATTATAACATGTATTTTAAATTCATCATTGCTGGATGTTCCACAGGAACAACGACAGATTTTTAAATCATATCATCGTTAGACATCCCACAGGGAATATAACGAGATTCATTGTTGCTAAACGTACCACAAGGAATATAGTAAGCTTCATTGTATATAATTCGTTAGACGTCCCATAGGGAATATAACAAATCTCATCACCATTAGATGTTCCATAGGGAATATAGTATACATCGTTAGACGTCCCATAGGGAATATAATGAAATCTCATCATCACTAGACATCCCACAGGGAATATAGTATACATCGTTAGACGTCCCATAGGGAATATAATGAAATCTCATCATCATTAGATGTCCCATAGGGAATATAGTGTGCATCGTTAGACGTCCCATATGGAATATAACCAAATTCATCATTTCTAGACATTCCACATGAACTATAGCAAGTTTTCAATTTATCATCACTAGATGTCCCGCAGGGAATATAACAAAATCTCATCATCACTAAATGTCCCACAGGGAATATAGTGTACATCGTTAGACATCCCACAGGGAATATAACAAAATTCATCATTGCTAGATGTTCCACAGGAACTATAGCAAGTTTTCAATTTATCGTCGCTAAATGTCCCATAGGGAATATAGTGAAACTCATTTGCACAAAGTCCACTAGATGTTCTGTAGGAAATATAGTGAGACTTTTCAAACATTACACCTTGCTCAATAATTTAAGCATCAATCTATCATTTAGGATATAATCAAGTGTCCTAATTTCTTTCTTTTCAAATTGTGTGCTTCTATTGCTTTATCGCAATTTGTCAAGAAAATAGTGACAAAGGGGGGCAACTGTAAGCACCTAATTTCGGGATGCAATTGTGCACAATTGCGACGTAAGCCCCTATGATGAAATTTATTTAAAAATTGAACCTGATTGTCAATTTTATGGACTTTAGGGACTAAATTGCAATATTTTTTAGGATTTAATTACAAGGAAATCATTTTTAGGGGTTTTTTGGTAATTAAAATTTTTTATAATTATTATTATCAGTAAAATTTTTTGACGTGTTCAAAATGCGTAAGGAGCTTTCAAAATCAAATTTTGTTATCGATCTGTTTTAAAGAGATAGTCCATTCCTGTAATTGAGGAAGTTAGTACGCAAGCAGACTTTGCTTTAAAAAGCAAAGAGTCTGTGTGCATGTAGAGATGAACAAAAAGGGGATAAAAAAACTAGAGAGAAAAAACCCTAAACGGCAAGAGAAGACCAGAGAGAACAACGTAAAAAAAAAAATTGACTACGCAAAAAAAAAGCTCTAAAATCCAGACGCTACTAAGAATGCCCCATACACCATAAACTTTGATTTCTTTTGTTCTTTCAAAGCCTTAGTTTTCTTGATATGGTTCATTTTAATGAAGGCGATTCGTTGTTCTTTTTAGTTCTAGTCTAGAATCAATAACAATTCAATTTTAGCGGTGAAAATCCTAGTTTAAAGGGATAAAACAAGCATTTGCACAACACTCCATTTTCTCTTTCCCTTCTCTCTTTTATTTCATAATCTTTTTTATTGATATTTTGTTATTTGATTCAGTTTTATTAGTCTTTTTGTTTATGTGTTTTTTTTTTATTTTGATGTCCGAATGTGGATTGAAGAGGATGCTGCCTAGGTTTAGACGAATAGAAGGTTCATGGAATGCCATGAAAGAACCTGTATTGTTTTCCAGTAGAACTTAGGATTTTCATCTTTATTTTCCATTTTGGTATCCTGTGTAGTTATTTTAATTCATGGGTGTATAATTGATTGATTTTAATTTCTGTACGTAGTATGTAATAGCCCAAGCAGTGGGAATAATGAAAGATTTATTTTTTTTTGTGTTTAAAATCAATTAGTAATTAGGTTCAATTAGGTAAAAATCAATTAAAATCGATGGTGGTAGTAGCTTAATTTAGGGTTTGCATGTAATTGATTTAGGGTTTCTAGAAAATCACTAAAATGTTTATTTGATCATTTTTTATGTTTTATTTGTTTTAGGTTGTGTTTTTGGGTTTTTATATTATTTTGGGCCCCAAGCCCACGCTTAGGTCTAACTCACTTTAAATAAGCTTAAAAATGGTTTAGGACTTTAAATAATTAAAATAAATTTAAGCCCATTAGGTTAATTAGATTTTAGGCCTACTTAATTAAAACTTGTTTAGACTTAGCTTAGCCTACTTAATTTCATTTATTTTAAAATAAATAGACCTAAGCCCACTTCTCATTTTAAATAAACCAAGTTAGACTTAGGCCCACTAATTTAACTTTCCTTTAAAATTGAATAGACTTAAGCCCATTCCTTAAACAAACTAAAATAAATAGATCTAGGCTCACTAATTAACAAAAAATGTAGGCTCACCTTTAGTACATTTCTCACTTGTAAATAAAATGTAAATCTAGCTAACTTTTTAATAAAATTAACATAGTTTAGACTTAGGGACAATGCAATCTTGAGTGCATTTTTTATGTGTAATTTTATTAACTAGATGCCTAGCGTTAGATGGATGTCAAATAGGGTTTAAATAAAATTGCATGTAATTAGAGGATGAAATAATCATTTATAAAATTATTCTAAATGAACACGAGGCTAAGAGAAGTTAGTATTATGTTCCCAGAATCTCCTGGTTATGGTGCTAACTTTCTTTTAGAGAATCGAGTACCACTAATTGAATTGTCCCAGTTATTACCCTAGGTGGTGACTCCTCTTCTCTACACTATGACTTTGTGGCATAGTAGTGTGTTCCCTAAGGCCCTGAGCCTAAATAGTGTCACGGTTGCTAAAATCTTGGATGCGTGCTAAACTCTGCCTTCTATAGGGCATTTCATCTCCTGCTTGGCCAAGTGGTGCCAACCACTATTCCGAGCTTTAAAAAATTCCATGAAAATTGTTTGGACTGAAGACTGCCAGGCAGCTTTTAAAGATATTGTATCCTCACCAACTTTGCTCAGCAGGCTGGTCCCAGAGGAAACGTTGTACTTATACCTCTTTATGGGCCAAGAATGCATAGCTTCGGTACTAGTGAGGAGCAAGAGAGCCAACAAAGCCCAGTATACTATGTCAGTAAAATATTCTGAAGATCTGAGATTTGGTACCCAATGCTAGATAAACTGGCCATGGTCATCGTCCATGTATCTTAGAAGCTTAAACACTACTTCCAAGCTCATCCCATTGTTGTAAGATCCAACTTCCCCTTGTAAAAAATATTACAAAGACTTGAGACTTTGGGCAGATTGGTCTAATGATCTGTATTACTTGGAGAATTTGACATCAGCTGTGAGTCCCAGCAACAGGTGAAGGCTCAAGCATTGGAAAATTTTGTTCAAGAGATGACACCAAAAGATCTCCTACTACTAGAGCACCAGAACAGAAGCTCTATGTTGATGAGGCATCCTCCACTCAAGGATTCGATGTTAGGATCATCCTTAAAGGAACGCATAAAGTTTTTATCAGATATGCAATTTGGATAGAGTATTTCGCAACCAATAATGCTACGGAGTATGAGGCGCTCATTACAGGATTAAAGTTAGCTGCTGAAGTCAAAGCCGAGCATCTCAAGATACACTCAGATTCTTAATTGGTAATAAATCAGGTCTAAGGGACATTCCAAATTAAGGATTTGAGCATCGCTAGATACATTGGGAAAGTCATGCAACTCCTGAAGAAGATCGAGCAAGACGGGGGACAGTGGGAAATAATTCAGATACCTCAAAATGAAAACTTGAAAACCAATATGTTGGCCAAGTCAATAGCTGAAGACAATCAAGCATTCAGAGACATGAAGCTCACCATAGCATTGATAAGACCCAACACCGAAGATCCAGACATCTTGGAGATACAAGAAAGCCCAGAGTGGATGAAGTCGATAATCCAATATCTTATAAATAGGACACTTCTAAAAGATAAATTGAAAGCTAGGAAACCAAAGATGAAGGTAGCCTACTACTCTATACTTCACTGAGAACTCTATAGAAGATCCCTCTCACAACCATGGTCTAAATGTATATCCCCAGAGGAAGGGAACTACATACTTAGGGAAATCCACGAAGGCATTTATAGAGTGCACGAATCATATTACACATTAACCAGGAAAGCACTACTACAAGGATACTATTAGCCCACCATGTCCAGGGATGCTCATAAGCTTACTCAGGAATGCCAAAAGTGTCAGTAGTTCACCCATCTAAATCACAAGCCCTCCAAGCCTCAACATCCGATTGGCAACCCCTGACCCTTTGTAGTATGGGGAATGGACATCCTAGGTCCCTTCCCGACCTCCACATCACAAAATAAATTCTTGATTATGGCCATAGACCATTTCACTAAGTGGGTAGAAGTGGAAGCTATACCGACCATCACAGAAGCCCAGATTCAACACCTCTTCTAAAGAGAAATCATCTGTAGGTTAGAAATACCACACACCCTGATCATAAATAATGAGAAATAGTTTAATAATGAGAAGTTTATAAGCTTTTGCTCTGACCTTGGAATAAAGCTTCATTTCACCTTAGTAGCCCACCCGCAGACAAATGGGCAAACAGAAGTCATCAACAGGATTATTATGCAAGGATTGAAGAAGAGGCTCAATGAAAAGAAAAGAAATTGGGTCAAAGAACTCAATAATGTTATCTGGGCTTACAGGACCACACCCAAATCATCCATAGAAGAAATACTATTTAGGCTAACCTATGGTATGGACATAGTGATACTAGTAGAAATTGGATCACCAAGTTACCAGATCAGCAGAGAGTTAGATCAAGACATTAACAATATTGACACTCGAATAAGCTTAGATCTACTAGAAGAAAGAAAAGAATGGGCATCTGTCATCGTAGAGGCACACAAGAGGAAGATAGCACAATATCATCTCCAGTATATCCACCCAAGACAGTACAAGATAGGAGACTGGGTGCTCAAAAGGGCAGACATCGGCAAGGGCAAGGAAGGTACAAGAAAACTTGGACCCAATTAGGAAGGCCCTCATTAGATTATAGAACAAACACCTAAAAGGGCATACAAAATAATAGATGGACAAGGCAAGGAACTACAACGATACTGGAACTTAGACTGTCTTCAAAAATATTACCAATAGATGTGTTTGAAACACCATTCAATAAAGTATTTTCATTCATTGAAGGGAAAATTATATTACAAAAGTCAATTACAAAAGTAAAAAAAAAGAGACGAAATTTCTAGTCTACTAATTGAACATTTAACAAATCAGACTCGGAGATAGGAGGGGAAGCAGCATTAATAGCACTGATAGACGTGGGAAGCTTAAAAGATGACCCTTCAACCAATTTAGAACATTTCCCACTTAAAGGGAAGAGGCCTTGTTCTAGGCATCCACCTCAGAAGTGATCCTAGCCAGGTCAGTCGGCATTATCTTATTCAAGTCAGTCAAGTCCAGATCCAGATTTTGGGAAAGAATGACTCTCTTGCACTCGGACTTGTATGCCTTGAGAAACCCCCGACCATATTCTGATAGGATCTCTTGTCATTTTCTCAGGGTTTCTTGGCCTCGCTCAGCTTCCTCTCTAGATCGATAATCTAGGAGTCTTAGTCCTCAATCCTCCTCGCTAATTGAGCTTGATTGTGCTTTAGCTTGACCACCTTCTTCTGGCTCGCCTCTGCTTTATACTTAGCCTCTATATATTTGGTCTAGTAAAGTTTTATCACTGCCTTCATGTTGTCTAACTTCTTTTTAAATTTGATCACTATGGTCCCAACCTCCGTCTCTTTTAGTCTATATTGGCTCTTCAAGAAGAAATATTCATCCTTCTCCAACAACAATGCCTGAGTCATTTGAGGAAAGAAAACTTGTGTCATTACCTTAAATCCTAAAACATAAAAGATTAAATAATGTTGCAAACTTACTTTTAGTGAATGCCTAATCATGGATCTAAACAACTCCTCATAACCTTCCTCCATCCACCACTGCATATCAACCAGCAGTTTTAAAGACTCAGCTTTCTGATCTCTAAATTGGGCGTTTAAGACACTTGGTGATTTCATATTGTTTAGAATCCAAGTCCTCATGTCTGGACACCTAAAGAGCCTTAGACGCTGGGCAAATATCTCCTCTTCCAGCTCCTTAGCATTAGAGTCTCTGTTTATAAGATGCCTTTTTTACCTTTCGCCTTTCTCAGTCTAAAAAGACCCAGCTATAGATTTCTCCTTCAGACTGATGACAACCTCATTAGGAATTATGGACGCTACAGGTTTAGGCAATGGAGAAGAGACCGAAGCTTTTTCTTGCATCTCTAGCTCAGCAACTACAACCCAAATCTAGTCCACAAATGCAAAAAATTTCAGCCATTTACAAATAAAAAGATGAAAATAGAAGTTAGAGAGATACCTTTCTATGATGAAAATATACCGATTAATTGTACATGATCTGGGCAGACTTTCCATAGGTATCTTCTTAATACATCTTTGGTTGATCGAGCATCAGCCAGACCATTGAGATGAAGTCTCAAAACCATCTCAATACCATGGTCGGACAACTTTAGAGGCCACTTCATCCTATGGCACTCGTCAGACCACATTTGTTGGACATCTATGAAGTCTGAGTGGTGCTCAACAATAAAAAATTTATGCCTTCACTTCTTATGAAGGTCCGAAAGCTTCACAAAAAGGCTGTGGTTAAGGATGGCCAATAATGAGAACATTAGCTCCCCTTTCTTCTTAGTTAGAATATATAAGTATCTTAGGATGTCTAAGTTTGGCTCCCTACCCTCCTTGTGCATCAACTGTATAAACCTAGTCAGAATCTAGTAACTATTGGGATGGAGCTGATCGAGTGCTATGTTATACCTATTCAAGAATGTTTTTACAAAGGGATCCAAAGGGAACTTCAAACCCCCCCTCTAGTTGGTCAAAATACATAACTAACCTATTGAAGCCTAACATGGGAGTATGGGCTCTAAATTTCCTATCGACGATATACAGGGTAAAATCAGTGGGAATACTAAAATGCCTCTGATACCACCTTAACAACTCCTCATCTATTCTAGAAATGAACATATCAGAGCTAACTTGTTCCCTCGATGCCATGGATTTATCTAATAAGCAAAAAAAAAAAAAAGAGCAATGTAGGAAGAAAGAAAAGTATCACCTGATTACAAAATGTAAGGGTTGTTGCAGGAAAAGCTTGATGACAGAAGCAAAAGGAAGCAAAGAAGATTGAAGAAGCCAATAAGATAACAAGAAGCAAAAATGCAACACATCAAAGAATTAGAGATACTTATAGGACAATAGAAGGCTTTGGAAAAGACTATTAACTATCCTCATAAATACTTCAATCTCTCCCACATCATTAAGGGCAGTCTGGAAAATAGAAAAACCCATTAATCGAGCGGTCATCATTATGGCAGCAGAAATATCTCATCTTCTAACACATGAACAGAGGCGATGGTTATGCAATTCAAATTTTAAAAAAGGGACATAAAAAAGACATATCAGATGTACATCCCAAGCGCACCACTGACAATTGTCCCTTCATAGCCAGCATCATAATCTTCAGTATCTAAGTCCAGTGATTAAAGCTAGCTCCCTCAGGTCACTTCTATAGTATTAAGGTTTGGCATCTGAGTCACACTTTCAAGGCATCAAGATTATATGGCAATTGGGCCGTGCTTTTAATGCATCAAGAATCTAAGTCCAGTGACTGAAGCTAGCACCCTCAGGTCACTTCTACAGTATTGAAGTTTTGAGCTTGTAAGCCTCGCGTCATTGTATCGAACATCTAAGTCTAGTGACTGAAGCTGGCTCCCTTAGGTTGCTTCTATAGTACTAAGGATCGACACTCGGGCCGCACTTTTAATGCACCGAGCATCAAAACTCTAGTGATGACTAGTTTTGTCACGTTGCCTCCACACTGATAGGTTAATCCATTACATATCCTTTTTTATTGCAGATTTTGTGCATTTAAAGTCCAATTAGCACTTTAATGACATTCTTACATAATGATTTCAAGACTTGATACTGAGTTTTATCTTTTCTTGTAACTGAGGTTGGCCACCTCAGCTTACCCTTCCATATAAGATGCAATTACTTTAGTAATCTCTCTTTAGGCAGAAGAGTGCCATTTCCATCCCTTTCAGACCTGGATACATCGGACATAAATATCCGAACAGACTTATAGGGGGGACTCTTGATACCCCACATATATATTCCTGTTTGATTAAGGTCTCTATTTCCTATACATGTTACTTAAATAGGAAAGACAACCAAAGGCATCCAGGAAAAGGTTCTTGAAATAAAAGACTCCTAAAAAAGAAGAGAGACTCTCCCAATTGGTTTAGGATTCCTAGTTAAAGAGGAATCCTACTCCTTTCATTTTTGAATATCACTATCACTATAAATACGACCCGATATTCTTCATTCTCATTCATTCTATTCTCTTGTATTTTGATTGATCTCCTTCTCTCTCTATATATTCTAACTTAGGCATCAGATGATTTGTGGGGATTCTCCCCACTTCTCACATTGTCCTTTTTTGACCACTTATAGGGTTCTAGCTCAAAAGTTCCAGAAAGCAAGTTATCACTTATAAATGCGATTGACTACACAATTTTTAGACCATAGTCAGCACCATAAGTTCCTGAAACTAATATGAGAAACTCATTCGGATGATCCAATAAGACTTACAAGAGAAGAATCATTAATAATAACCAATGCTAGAACCCACATTTGAAGGCTTCAAAACTAAAAATAACAATATTTCCTATGATTTTGAGGTGGTATATATGAGCAGCCATAGGTCATCAACAACTAAATGTACTGAAAATTATAAGGATGCATCGGAATCTGACGAGTTCCATATGTTAAGGAAAAGTTGAGAGCATGCAAGTACATTATTTACATGGTTTGAACATGTAAATTGTAGACCAAAAAATGCAAGTGACTGCTCACCTTTCTGAAAATAAAACTCCAAATAATTCACATACGAAAGATCCTCTTATTGGCCCCAAGTGTGTTATTTTCGTAAGTCAAATTGCAAATAAATAAATTTAAAAAGTTACAGTAAAATATGCTAGTTAAGACTGGTCTACCGGTTATTTTTTTAAGGGCATTCTGATTGTTGATTTTTTGAATTAATTTTCATCTGATTCAAAAAGAAAAGAATGCCCTTTACTATGCATATTATTTAACCTTCTTGAATCAAGAATAGAAAAATAAACTAAACGAACTCCGAAAAGGGATGGCTCAGTACTGACCTTTTCTAACTTGCCTTCAGCTTTTGATCCATGTTTTGCAGACCACAAAGAGCCGCCATTATTCTTATACATGAAATAGATTGATTCATTACCAAATTCATGAACTGTTAACTATATTTTTCTTAGCGCTGCATGAACTCCATCATCCTAGGGATCTCCAGCTAGCCCTCCAAAAGGGCCAAGGGAAATTGGTTGTTTTACGTATACTCCTAAAGAACTTAGATAGTGACTAGATGTTCTATGAAATCCAATAATCTTCTTGCCATGAGATGATATTGTGAAAGGTTCACCTCTTGCAGAGCCAAAAGGTCTAAATGTTCTTCTTTTGCTTTGGATTTTGAGACAGTGAATATAAGGAGAAGCATTTGAACCATAATATCTTGAGATTGAAACGAAATACTCACTTGGGTAGTCAAGTTTGACCTGCATAATCAAAACCATGAACTATTGACATTCGTAGTTCAATACACCATCATTTTAAAAAATTAAAACAAAAAGTAAAAGAACTGTTTTTTTATTTTGTTAAATTAAAAAATTTTAAAAAAAATCTTTTTTGAAATTTTTTTCATATTATTTTGGAGTTTAGTTTTACTATATCATACTTCAACACTCTATTAATTAATATTTTTAGTTTTTAGAAATATAATATTAATGTAATATAAAAATTTAATAATATAATAATGTTTCAAGTGATTTATTATAAACCAATTATTAGAAAATTCTTACAAATATTAAAATTTATCTTAAAAATCATTTTTCAAGTAATTTTTCTATTTAAGATTTCTCCTTATTATTCCTAAAAAGTTGCAAATTAACTCATAAGGTCATATAACTTTACAAGTTAAAATTATTTAAATGAGTTAAAACCTTTACAAATTGTAATAAAGTAAAATCCTCCTACACTATTATTTTACTCAATTGTACTATTTAGGGTTACATATATTATTGTTACAATTCTTACTAAATATGCATAAATATAAAATGAGATTAACCATAGACCAGTAATCTCTTGAATCTGAAATATGAGAGCATCTTAAAAAAAGGAAGTGTAGGAGACTAACCATGTACTTGTTGCCATTAGTGCTTGCACTATGTCATGATGACCATACAAAACCCCCATACTTATCATACTCTATTTGTATTGAATCAATCACAGATCTAGCTTCTATGTGTTTGTGATATGCCCTAGGTTACTTATGTGTGACCATATTTTGACTTTATCATTTTATTAATAAAAATGCATTTTTATTATTATTTTCTGTTGTAATAATTACTTGAATAGTCAATTATTCATAAAGTCATCAATTATATGACTTGATAGTAAAATCCTCATATTAAATATGAGTTTTATTTAAATTATCCCTAGTCATTATAATATATGAAGGCTATATGGTGTTGACTGATGATTATATTTTACTATTCATAAATATGAGATATTAAGTCAACTCATAGGTACTTATTTGAGAAATAATGTGTTGGATTGACCCATCATGAGAATACTATGTAGATAATTGTCATAAATAATTCTTATCATAGTAATATTGAT
The DNA here is from genome assembly GCA_947683625.1 of Mallotus nudiflorus. NCBI lineage: Eukaryota > Viridiplantae > Streptophyta > Magnoliopsida > Malpighiales > Euphorbiaceae > Mallotus > Mallotus nudiflorus. Next base: position 269,874 of record CANTUR010000067.1, read on the forward strand.
TTAGTTCTCTGACATTTAAATAACCATGGATTTCTATATAACTAATTTGTATTTTAATGCAATCTAACATTATTTTTAATTGGATAATAAAATAGATTATTGTTAGATATGGAATGAGTTATGTGAGGAATGTGAGTGATTGAGAAGAAAGTTGTCCTTCATTTAATTTCACGAAGATGTCTATTAGCCTCTTAAAAAGATAGACCGAGGAAAATGCATGGCCAAACTAAAGTGAATTGATAAAGAGTTATCATTTTTAGTCTACTTGGAGTCAAGAAATAATATAATTGAATTGTATAAGGATGATTAAAACTATACCTTATATTCAATCAAGATATTAAGTGACAAAATGACTATAATAGTCACTGTAAATTAGATTATGTCAGATTATCAACCTTCACATGACTTGAGTAGTCATAATGTCTTACTAGAGGCCACTTATGACTTGTAGGCCTAAATAGGGATTTCACGTATATATATATATAAGGTAATGACTATCTTAAATAAATAGGAAATTATTTCTGATTTGTATTTGAAAAAAAATCAGAATTGGAATAAGTGGAATATACCAAAAACATTTTGGTAAGTGAGAAATTACCAAAATTTTTTTTTAGTAAATGAAACCCTAATTAAGAAATGTATAAATATAACATATTCTTTAAGGTTTCAGACACATGTTATGCTACCATCAAAATTCATTTTCTCTCTTCTTAGAAAATAAAAACATAGAGTTCTTGAATTGTGAGACACTCAAAAAAAAGGTGCTAGCATATACACAATTGTTTTGATTCAAGGCTGTTCATGTGGATACTTATGGAGGACATATTCATTTGGAGATGTCTTAATTTGGCCTAAAAAACTAAAAGCTCGAGATAGGGTGTCACTAGAGTGAACCTGCTCTCGTCCTTTCGTCATTCTTGCCTATTCTTGCATCTATGGTAAGGTTCTTGGAAACCCTAAATCAATTTGTTAATTGAATTACATGGATCCCAGTTTGGGTTTGTGATTAAATTTTTAAATTTATATTGCGTTTTGAATCATAAATCCTGATACTATGATAAATTGCTCGACAGTAGTGTAAACTCCATCAAGCCATACATCACTACCTTTCCACTAATACTATGATAAATTGCTCGACAGTAGTGTAAACTCCATCAAGCCATACATCACTACCTTTCCACCCTTTTGGCTTAATAGTTTCATATTGATAGGACATATGAATTGGCTTTAAATAAATTCCAATGGAGTTTAAATAATCATGAAAGGTTCCATGAAATCCAATTATTTTTCCACAAGCTGATGAAAGTGAGAAGCCATTGTTTTTATTCTCAATACCGAATGGTCTATATGCCATGTTATTGCTAGTAGTACTACAAGAGTTTGAATTATATGAGCCCGAGAGTGATATGAGGAACTCAATATGATAATATAGTTTGATCTGCATAAGATGAATTCATCCGTAATAGCTAAAGATAGAGAGATTGAGAATTTTTTTTAAAGCAAAATTAAATGTAGTATTGTAGATGGTGGGGTTTAGCGCGTGTCCAAGATTTTAGCAATCGTGATACTATTTGGGCTCAAGGCCCTAGGGAACACACTACTATGTCACAAAGACGTAGCGTGGAGATCAGGAGTCGCCACCCAAGGTAATAACTGGGACAAATCGAAAGGTTGTACTCAATTCTTTAAAAGAAAGGTAGCACCACAACCAGGAGATTCTGGGAACAGAATACTAACTTTTCTTAGTCTCGTGTTCATTTAGAATTACTTTATGAATTACTATCTTATTCACTAATTACATGCAGTTTTATTTAAACGCAATTTAAACATCCATCTAACTCATAAAAGGCAACAGGTCATAAAATTACATATAAAAATGCATACAAAAGACAACGTCCCTAAGTCTAAACTAGGTTAATTTTTAACAGTTAGCTAATTCTACACATTTTTATTTACAAGTGAAATGGACTAGAAAAAGACCTACATTTTTAATTAATTTTAGTAAACTTAAGTCTATTTATTTTAATTTAACCAAGAGAATAGTCCTAAGTCTATCAAATTTAAAAGAAGAAATTAAATTAATAAGTGGGCCTAAGTCTAACTTGATTTTATTTGAGTAAAATGTGGACTTAATTCTATTTATTTTTTTAAAAAAATAATGGACTGTGCTATATCTAAATAGATTTTAATTATTGAAAATGGGCCTAAGGTCTAATTAATTTTTTTTAAAAAAGAGATAAAATAAATTAGTGGGCTAACGTCTAAGTTAATTTTGTTAATTAAAAGTGGGACTAAATATAATTTAACCTAAATGAGCCTAAATTAATTAAAACCTAAAAACTATTTAAAAAGCCTATTTATTAAATGAGTTAGAACCTAACATAGGCTTGGGGCCCAAAGAAAACAAAAACATGTAAACAAGTTCAAACAACAAATTAAAGCAAATAATGAATAAAAAACATACATTTAGTGATTTCTAACCTAATTTTTATTGCATGCAACCTAAATTAATCTAAAGTCACAATTGATTTTAATTTAATTTTACCAAATTGAGCCTAGATTACTAATCAATTTTTAGCGCAAAGAATATAAAATTATACTATTTCTCACTGTTGGGGCTATTACAAACTACTGTGCAGAAATTAAAATCAAATTAATTACAACCCCAAATCAAAAGCAAATTAAAAGAACGTAGAAATCGTAAATCTTAAATGCTACAAGGGTTTTATAGATCTTAATCCATGGTATTACATGGATTCTTCCAATGGTCACTGCCCAAAATCACATATCTCCAACCTCACTTCCAGAATGCCACAGCACATTAAGCAAAATAAAAAAAACATAAAAAAAATTTAATTAGTAACTACTCAATCAAGAAATAAAATAAAAATCAAATAAAAAAAAGAAAGAGTAGAAGATGTTGTGCAAATGTTGTTTGAATATCCCTCAGATTAGGATTGTTACCGTTTTGAGATTGACTATATTATTTTTTCTTGATCTTATAGACTTTTAAAAGAAAAGGACATATTTATTTATTTATTTTTTACAGTAGCTAATTAGGATTTTTTTCTCTCTGATTTTTTCACAGCCCCTTTGCTTTTCTCCATTTTTTCACAGACTCCCCCTTTCTCTCTAGCTACCTTCTGGCTTTTAAAGCCAGAGCCAGGAACCTCCCATCCCTGCGATCACACAGGAAAGTTGCATTGGATTTTCAAAATTAAGATAAAAAGATAAGTTCCGAAGTTTTTAAAAAAAAAAAAAAATCAAAGACTCACACGCAGGACACGTGGTATCTTAGACCATTGAAAAATTAAAAAAAAAAAAGACAAAATCAGCATAAAAATCACTTTTTAGTGAAAATGGACATTCCAGAATGTCGATTTTCATCCCGTAATGCCAACTAACATTAAGCAATGCCAGTCGGCATTAAGTAATGCCGATTGGCATTACACAACGCTGGCGGATCAATTTTCATTTTTTTAATTAAATTACAAAAAAAGGTCTTCGGAAATTTCTAATTTTTGCAATCAAATCCCTAAAAAATCAATTTTTCAATTAAATCCACAAAACGTTGCAATTTAGTCCTTTAAATCGCGAAACTCGACATTAGAGATCAATTCTCAATTAAATTTTTATCATAGAGACTTTCGTCGCACGCGTACACAATTGTATTCCAAAATTGAATGCTTACAAGTACCCTTTTTGAAGCAAAATTGAATTTAGATTACCAAAAAGAAATAAATTAAAGTTTAGTACTTAAACAAAAATAAGTGTAAAGTTAACTGACCACCATTACATTTAATCTGGTTATGTAGATATGGCCAATGCAATCTTAAATATTTGAAGTTTAAGCAAATTGCATTTTCTAATTATTTGCTATATATTTTTAATTTATATAATGAAAATTTAACGCTATTGTTTTGATATTTAATTAATTCTTTTTCTAAAACATTAGATATTGATCTACTTCAGAATTCAAAAAATAGCCTAATAGACAATATCAATAGCTTTGCTGAAGAATATATTGTGGTCACTTAAAATGCCAATTTCAATAACCATCATCCATATCCTCAATATTGGTCTTCAAATGCCAAACTTAAGTAGTCAAATGCTACAAATTCTTTTTAAGCTATTAAAAAGTTAGTCAAGTCAAACGGTAAAATTCCCTTGCATTGTCCAGAAAAAAAATAATAATAAAGGATAATAATTTATGTCACTAGTAACTATTTGAATAGTATATCAGTGGAGGAAAAAATTCTTTTTATCCCATCATTTCCTAATTGATTAGCCACTTTGCGACCAATATGTGATTTTAACTCAAAAAATTATCTTTTAATTCTATTGACAATACTATTCATGTCATATCGCTGATAACTACATGTATCATCGGTGAAAAATAAAAAACACTGCACTCCAAATCTACCATACAATAGAAAGCTACCAATAGGAGACTGGCTCTTTATTAGCTCCAATTGAATCAAGATAGAAGCCACACCTCCCATGAAACCCGGCCAGCTTGTCACCAGCTGATGCAAGATTAAAGTGAGCTCCCTTTTCTAAGCCAAATGGACCATAGCTCCTCATATTGCTTATAAATGTGATTGACTGCACAATTTCTAGACCGTAGTCGGCACCATAAGTTCCTGAAGCTGATATGAGAAACTCATTCGGATGATCTAATAAGACCTGCAAGAGAAGAATCATTAACAATAACCAATGCTAGAACCCACATTTGAATGCTTCAGAACCAAAAAGAACGACCTTGCCTGTGATTTTGAGGCGGTATATATGAGCAGCATGCATCATCAACGATTAAATGTGCTGAAAATTATGAGGATGCATCGGAATGTGACAAGTTCCATATGTTAAGGTAAAGTTGAGAGCATGCAAGTACATTATTTACATGGTTTGAACATGTACATTGTAAACCAGAAAATGCAGGTGACTTCTCACCTTTCTGAAAATACAACTCTAAACTAAATAATTCACATATGAAAGATCCTCTTGTCGGCCCAAGTGTGTTATTTTCACAACTCAGATTTTGATAATAATAATAATAAATAAATAAATTTCAAAAATAGAGTAAAATATGTTAGTCAGAGATTGGTCTACCGGTTATTTTTTTAAGGGCATTCTTATTGTTGATAGATTCAAAAAGAAAAGACTGTCTTTTATTATACAGCTTATTAGTATTTAGATTATTTGACCTTCTTATTAATCAAGAATAGAAAAATAAACTAAACGAACTCTGAAAAGGGATGGCTTAGTACTGACCGTTTCTAACTTGCCTTCAGCTTTTGATCCATGTTTTTCACACCATAAAGAGCGGCCATTGTTCTCATACTCGAAACGGATTGATTCAATACCAAATTCACGAACTGTTAACTGTATTTGTCTTAGCGCTGCATGAACTCCATCATCCCAGGGATCTCCACCTAGCCCTCCAAAAGGGCCAAGGGAAATTGGCCGTTTTATGTATACTCCTAAAGAACTAAGATAGTGACTAGATGTTCCATGAAATCCAATGATCTTCTTGCCATGAGATGATATTGAGAAATGGTCACCTCTTGCAGAGCCAAAAGGTCCAAATGTTCTTCTATTGCTTTGGATTTTGAGGCAATGAATATAAGGAGAAGCATTTAAACCATAATATCCTGAGATTGAAACTAAATACTCACTTGGGTAGTCAAGTTTGACCTGCATAATCAAAACCATGAACTATGGACGTTCGTAGTTCAATACACCATTATTTTAAAAAATTAAAACAAAAAGTAAAAGAACAGTTTATTTTTTTGTTAAATTAAAAAAAATCTTATTTGAAATTTTTTTCATATTATTTTGGAGTTTAGTTTTACTATATTATATTTCAACACTCTATTAATTAATATTGTTAGTTTTTAGAGATATAATACTATTGTAATATAAAAATTTAATAATATAATCATGTTTCAAGTGATTTACTATAAACTAATTATCGAAAAATACTTAAAAATATTAAAATTTATTTTAAAAATCATTTTTCAAGTAATTTTATTTAAGATTACTCCTGATCATTCTTAAAAAATTGTAAATTAACTCATAAGGTCATATAACTTTACAAGTTAAAATTATTTAAATGAGTTAAAACATTTACAAATTGTAATCAAGTAAAATCCTGCTACACTAATATTTTACTCAGTTGTACTATTTAGGGTTACATATATTATAGTTACAATTCTTACTAAATATGCATAAATATAAAATGAGATTAATCATAGACCAGTACTCTCTTGAATCTGAAATATGAGAGCAACTTAAAAAAAGTAAGTGTAGGAGACTAACCATGTACTTGTTGCCACCAATGCTTGCACCATGTCTTGACGACCATACAGAACCGCCATGCTTATCATACTCTATTTGTATTGAATCAATCACAGATCCAGCTCCTATTATCAATTGCCTGACAGTAGTGTAAACTCCATCATCCCATACATCACTACTTTTCCAACCTTTTGGCTCAATAGTTTCATACTGATAGGACATAGGAATTGGCTTTAAATACACTCCAATGGAGTTCAGATAATCACCGGAGGTTCCATGAAATCCAATTATTTTTCCACAAGCTGATGAAAGTGAAAAGCCATTGTTTTCATTCTCAATACCGAATGGTCCATATGTCCTTTTATTGCTTTGAATCGTCAATGATTGAATTATAGTAGTAGTACTACAAGAGTCTGAATTATATGAGCCCGAGAGTAATATGAGGAACTCATCCGGATAATCTAGTTTGATCTGCAAAAAATGAATTCATTTGTAATAGTTAAAAGATAAAGAGATTGAAAGATTAAAATGATGTTGAAGAGAAATTTAGAGTGCTAAAAATTTTTTGTAGCCCTTTTTGAAGCAAAATTGAATTTAGGTTACCAAAAAGAAATAAAATAAAGTTTAGTATCTAAATTGTAATAAATGTAAAGTTGAGTGATTATTATTGTATTTAAGCCGGTCACGTAGACAAGGCCAATGCAACCTCAAATCTCTGAAGTTTATGCAAAATGCTGCCAGTGTGGTAAATTCAGATAGTCAAAACCAGGCCCTTCATTTAACAAAGCAAGGAGAACAAGAGGGAAATTGGAGTTGACACAGATCAAGATCAACACATACAGGCACATATGCACAGCCTTACTGGGTCAGAATAAGGTCCGACATTTTGTTAGTAGATGATTACACTAGAATGGCCTAACTGCATCTTAAATTGCATAGTATTTTAATCAGTTACTTCCGGCGTTCAGAAAGTTCACGGTAGGATCAAAACTCAGAGGTCTATTAGTGGAGGAGAGTCTACTCTCAATGAATATTCGTAACTCAATATACCATTAATCAATATTTCTATTCTCCAAAATTCATCACAGTGATGATGTCAAATGAGGATTTATTACAACTTAGTTATATTACTTTTAAGAGTTAACTTTGTCTAGATGAAAGTCATTATGTTAGATTTATTTTTGTATCTCTCGACTTTCTTTGTATATTCTACCAATAAAATTTTATCTTTGGCCGAAAACAAAAAGTCTTGTGGAATGTGTGCATATATCTAGTAAATTGCATAAATGATTATTAAATTTGGTATTTGATTACAACTTAGTTACAGAACTTTGTATCTTTTAATTATCAAATTTCTATATAAATTTCACGTTTAGTCCCTTCAAAATTTTTTTATTCATAAAAAATTCAACATTACCATTTTCATCAAGGATTTGAAAATAGCATATAAATAAGTCCAATTTTATATATTTATATAGACATAATGGAAAAACTAAAATCTTTCTTGAGGGATGAACACCCTTGAATTATCTTTATAAATTTTTAAGTATAATATAATATACAAATATTTTATTATTAATATATTATTTATTCTATGTAAAAAATTAAAATAACATTTCAATAAAAAATAAAAATATATATTGATATATTATTTAAATATAATCTAGTATAGAAATATTTTTAAATAAAGATAAATATTACATATGCTTTGTTTTCTAATCAAATAATGTTTTAAAATAATAAATAAGGTATTCATTTCTCTAGATATTTTTTAATTTTTTCACTAAATTCTATATAAATATAGAAAATATAGACATATTTATATGCTATTTTCAAATTTTAGACTACTATAATAAAGCTGAATTGTTTATGGACCAAAAAGTGTTATAAAGACAACTCACAAAATCTAAATAGGAATTTGATAGCTAAAAAAGATACACATTAAAATTTTATAATTGAATTATAATCAAACACAAAATTTAATGATAATTTAGGCGCATGTATAGACTTGTTAATTTATTAGGTTTGGACGGTTGCAATTGTATTTGTAAAGAGCTGCAAATGAGCAACATTGTCAATGATCATTTTGAGAAAGAAATTTGTTCTGTCACCATTTTCATTTTCTTATTTATGTTCATTGCATATTTTAAATCTTATGAGAATGAAGCAAAACCTCAATAATTAGTTGGATTATAGGAAATTTTCCGTTTATTTATATCAAAATTTCAATTTAAAAATGTGTTTGAAAAGTTTAGAATTGCACAACTTCGGTGAAATAGATTCTGTCTTTTTTTTTTTAATGAAGAAAAAATAGATTCTATCTAGTAAAGAGCAAATTATGTTTTTCATCTTTGTTTGAAAAAAATTTTACATCCTTATTTTTAACTTTCTCCTAAAATTTTTCATTAGTCTCTGATATATATTACAACACATTTGAGTCCTTACATTTTATGAAGATAAAACAACTGAATTACTCAATTTTAATATGATAAATAGTTTAGTCCTTTAATTACTTTAAGATTTAAAATTTCGATACAAGCTAAACTTTAGATACCTATACATGTCTCTATCAATACATTAATAAAAAATTAAGTTGTGATTTTGCTAAATTCATAACTTTTTATTAATTTATTTTATATTCATTTTTACTAGATTTCATTAATTTTTATTCAATTTAGGGTTGTATTTACCTAAGATTTAGATAATATCTAAAATAAATAATTTAAAAGAAAGTAAAATTGTGAAACTAAATATAAAAAAGGGAACATGAGATGAAATTGATGAATTTATGAAAATTATATATTTATTTTTATTTTAAAGTGTTGATGGAGTAATCTATAAATTAGTAGATATTGTGATTTTAAATTTAAAATAATTAAACAAAATAAAGGATTCAAATATGTTATCTTATTAAAAGTATAGGGATTCAAGTTTTAATTTTTGTTTTTATTTACTAAGATATGCAAAAATTTTAACGAATGTTGATGGAATTAAAATAAAAGGAAAAAAGTCAATTTTCAAATGAAAGTAAGAAAAGAATAATTGTTGAGCACTCTTATAAGGAAAAAAAGAGAAAGGTAAGGGTTCGAACCCTACTTTTCTCAAATTGGATATCCACACTTGAACTATTTGAATTACTTGTAAGGAACCAAAAAAAATTATGGTAAATTTACTCTTTAGTACTATCTTCAATCACAATAGATCAACGATTGCAAGATTTTATTGTACTAACCGTGTACGTCTGGTTTCCGGTACTTTCCCCATGCTTTGAGGACCATGTAGAATGCCCATTCTTATCATATTCAATGCAAACAGAGTTCACTTGGGATCCGCAAGTAATAACCATTTGCCTAATTGTAGTGTAAAATCCATCATCCCAATGGTCACGGCCTTGTCCTCCAAATGCACTGATAAATTCAGAAGGTTTCGGATAGGAGATAGATTCCACATGTGCTCCAATTGCATAGAGACTTCTTCCGTAGAATCCAACAATCTTGCCATCAAATGAGGGAAAGGAGAAATATGTACCAAATTGTCGACCAAATGGTCCATACGTTCTCCTATTGCTCTGAAATGCGAGTGATGTAATTGCATTATCATTCATATCGTTGACAGAGTCATAATAACCGGAAACTGAAGTTAGAAACTCATCCGGGAAATCAAGTTCGATCTGCAACAGAAACAAGTGAAAGTATAAATTAATTTTGTATATTAGGTATGTATATGATGATGTGCCGAACATGTTTGTGTTTGTCAGTCAGTTTTCCCCCTCAACTTGGTTGAAATAAGGTTTATTAATATTTTTCCAGTATTATATGAGGTCTTCAAATGATATTTTTATAAGTTAATATAAAATTATTTAAACACTAAACTAGCTGAAAAGTGTTTAGATGTACTTTTTAGCAAGTTTAGTTATCAAAATAGTCAATTTGTCATGGTCCAGTGCACCACTGTTTAAGCAGATATTATATATATATATATTGGTTGATTCCTTTGTAAATTAACTAAACCTCTAATAAATACCAACCAATATATATATGTTCATAAGGGACCAACCATATCAGTATTCCGTTCCCAATCTCCACCATGCTGCTTAGACCACACTAGTGAGCCACCATAAGTGCAGTACTCAACCCAGATGGAACTAATAAAAGCTCCATGCACAATTCTTATTCCCTTTATTGTAAAATGAATTCCATCATCCCATAAATTTCCTTTTCTTTCACCAAATGGAGAAACAGATTTCATCGCATACAGATTCGAGGTATGCTCCAAATGTCCACCAATGGAATCAAGATGAGCACCACACCTCCCATGAAATCCAATGATCTTGCCGTCAGTTGGCGGGAAAGAAAAGTACTTGCCTTTTTCCGCACCGAAAGGCCCAAAAACTCTTCTGTTAGTTTGAAATGTCAGTGATCGCAGAACAACAGGGGAATGGTTTGCACTATAGTACCCTGAGATTAAAGTCACATACTCATCTGGATGATCTAGTTCAACCTGTTAAAAAAAAAAATGAAAGACAACTAAGTAATTAAATGTTGTTCCTGGAAAAGTGCTTCATTTCTATTTCATAGGAGTTGATTTGCTCTAATTGAAGTTTCAACTCGAAACTTACACAAACTAATAAATACATGTTCATATTGCTCAAATAACTCGAGACCTCACCAATCAACTAATTCATGCAACTGAATGAGTTGACTCACCACATATTTGTTGCCCAAATCGCTTTCTCCATGCCTTGAAGATGATACTAACTCTCCATCATCCTGGTACTCGATTAAAATAGAATTTATTACTGATTCAGAAGCCACAGTTATTCGCCTTACAGTGGTGTGCGGCCCATCATCCCAGGAAGATCCGCCATTTCCTCCAAATGGACCAACAAATTTGAAAGGGGAAATTGGCTCTAAATGTACTCCAATGCGAAGAAGATAAGGACAATAAGACGGACCGTAGCATCCAAACAACCCAACAAACTTGCCCCCAAAAGATGGAATCAAGAAATAGTTTCCTCTAATAGTACCAAATGAGCGAAATCTTCTCTTGTTGCTGCTTAAAGTAATTGACGAGATAAAGATACGGTCTAAATATGTATTGCTGTAACCTGAAATCGATGTAAGGTACTCATCTGGATAGTCTAGTTTGATCTGCAAGAGTTACATCCACAAAATTTCCATTAACTAATATGAGTTCCAACTTCCTGCCCAAGACAAGAAGATCAATAATTCCACCTGGAGCATCATTTATTGATGCATGAAATTGAATTAATTTTCAGCACTACAAATGCGTTTTGGCCAAAACTATATATAAAATGCAATAGCAACAACCTCAATAGAAATATTTTTCTTATATCTTGATTACATTTTTTGGAAGAAGTTTTGATTTCCTACATTTGGTTCCTTGTGTTTGATTATTATTGTTAGATTATTTCAAAATTTAGTAGCTTTTATGTAGTTGAGTAATAAGAATTGATCTTGATAAACGGGTTCCACAAGCTCCTACTTCAATGGAAGGTGAAATAAATTGTCAATAGGGGATTACATGATCTACAAAACAAGAAGCTTTAGAATGGGGCTAGGTGGTGTCGTGACGTTCCCACTTCGATACTTAAGTTAGCTATAGAAGATCAACGGATAAGTTTAAGGTAGTTGATGGTAATTGAATAACTTACCTTGTTAAGTTGGAGTGGGAGTTTATTTAAAAATTAAGGGACTGCCACCTAGTTGAGTAGTTTTAGATTTTATGGGAGAGTAGTTATGTGGTTGCACGATTTTATAAGAGTTAGAACAAAAATTAAGGACATAGAAATCGATAAATTCTTGAGTAAACTTAGTTCGCTATATAGAATTATAAACTCTCTACTGTAAAGTTGACATACAGTACAATCAGATAATATTTATTGTATTTCTTAATTTTAAAAGTTAAACATCTAAACATAGTTAGTTTTAACATATTTGTAACTTCTTTTTCTTTTTTTGAATTATGATTTTTTTAATAATAAATCTCATATGTTATGAATTTTTTAAATAAAATTATGGGTTATTTTCTAAAATAATAAGTAAAGCTCACTTGTTCATAATCCATTTTCTTTGTCTTGTGGCTAAGTGTTGATGGCTTCTTACTTTTTTTTAGTTGTATTTACAACTTCATATTTTATTATTATATATTTTAGAATACTAATATTTAACTATTTTTTTTCTAGTAATTCTAAAATATGTCCTACATTTTAGAAATTCAGCCATTTTGTTTTTTATGTAAAATTTATTTGTAAAAAATAAAGTAACTATAACTACACTTACGTTTTGTATTAAAAAAATTATTTTT